>SCDZ01000351.1:0-122034 GCA_004143845.1 Drosophila lacertosa
CAGATTAGTTACTCAATCAATCAGTCAATCAATTTGATAACTCGGTGCATCAGTTGGTTAATAACTTGGTTTATAACTTAGTCAATCATTAAGCTAATCTGTGTATTAGCCAGTTTAATCTGTCAATCAATCAGTCAGTTAGTCAATCGCTTATTGAGTAAATAAGTCTGTCAATCAGTCAGTCTAATAATTGATCAGATTAGTCACTCAATCAATCAGTCAATCTATTTTGTAGCTCCGTACATCAGTTGGTTAATAACTTAGTTTATAACTTAGTCAATCATTTAGCTAATCTGTGTAATAGCCAGTTCAGTCTGTCAGTCTATCAATCAGTCGTTCAATCAGTAGCTGTCTATTTAATCAGTCAATCAATCAATCTTCTAAGTGATCAATCAGTTAAACATTCATTTAGTCTGTTAATTGATCAGGCAAATAGTTAGTCAATCATTGAACCCCTTAAAAGTTATTCAATCCGTCAATCTTCTAAGTGGTCAATCATTTAATCCAAATCAATTTAATAATAATTAAACTTTATTCCTTTCTACCATCAGCCACTGCACAAAGATCAAGGAGACCATGGATTATATAAATGAGCTGGTTAACACCTCCATGCCCACGCCGGATCCACAGAAGGGGAAGAAGGAGGAGGAACAGGAGCAGCAGCCGAAGGAGCAGCCACCGATCAAGTTTGGCAGCCAAATGATGCCCGACATGAATGGCAACATAATCAACATCAATTCGCTGCTGCAGGAGCTGAACGAGCTGCTGGAGCTTCAAACCCAGGAACAATGTGCAGCTGTAAACGAGTGAGAGTGAGAGAGTGTGTATGTGTGTGTGTGAGAGAGAGAGAGAGAAAGAGAATAAAGCCATGTCCTCCTCGTGTTTTGAGATTGTGATCTATCGATAGTTTATTAAAACACATTTTTCATTTCATAGAATTTTGCTTGACATATATGTAGGTATGTAGTAGTTATATATATATATATATATATGTATATATATATAGTAATGTATAGTTAGTTATAGTTTATAGGTTTCGTGTATTGTATATTTATGTTTGGAAAGTCGTTTTCTTTTTAGTTTTGAAGCTTTAGATGCATGTTTCGTATGTGTATCGTTCTGATATTTTTCGCCTTAAACATTAGCATAAATAAGATATAATATATATATAGAATATACGATATTTTTTTTTCATTTTATTTACTTGGCATTTTGTTGCATCGCACAGTTCTCTATAACACATATATATGTATATATATTTACTGTTTTTTTTTGTAGTAGTAGATTTACATACGAGTTTTTTTTTTTGGTTTTTCTGCGTTTACATTTTTTCAAGCTTAGTTAAGTTTTTCATTTTAAGAGAGGGTCTCAATTTTCTGTTTTTGGCTATGGTTAAAGTTTTGGGCAAATGAAAATATTAAATTGAAAAATAGATAGAGTATATACCAATAGTTGGCTTTAAGTATTTATAATAGAGATAGCACCTTGAGGAGTTTTAAACAATGTAAAGCAGCTAAAGTAGATAAACATTATATAGAATTCATATAGCACAAATTGTGTAAAGGTTTTGGAAAAGTGTTGGGCTTGTCTAAGTTTTTCCACACACGTCCTTAAACCTCAGCTGGTGCCAATCACGTTCAGCACTTGGACAAATGACGAGAACAACGAGTCCTTCGACATGTGTTCAGGTCATGCTGGGGAACTTGACAATCTTAAGTGGATTTTAGTTTTTTGCCTTTTTTTCAATTCGTGTGTTTGTTTTTTTTTTTTTTTTAATACCTGCCTGGACCTTGGGCGCCGTGTTCGAGTGCCAATTGGCAGCTGTTCTTTGAGTCCTCGAACTGGCGCCTTATTTTTTTTTTGGGTAAAACTTATGTGCTAAAAAAATGATTCACCAAGTTGAATTTATTGGCAATTGTTTTTTGTGTTTGCAATATTTCTGATAAATTTTTTTTCACACTCAACAAATTAGGTAAATTGTCCAAAAAATTAAGCAGAAAAATCACACGCATCAAAATATATACATATATATATGTATATATGTATATTTATTACACAGTACATTTATATATATATATATTATTTAATATAATAATTATTTTAAAGTACACACAATTATTAACAACAATTATCTAAAAAATTCGCACTACATAATATAATAATATATTTATTATTCTTTGCAATAAATTGTTGAGTGTCTGCTCTTACACTTAGCTAAGTTTTAATTAAGACAAAATTAAATTAGTTTCTTTTCTTTTCGTTTCTTGTTTTGTTTTATATATATGTATATATATAAATAAATATGCAATATATAGGAAATAGAAAATATAAACTTTACGAGTAAACTGGCTACCCAAAAATTGTATCTCAGACAAGACTTTAAAATCGTTGTACTGAACTCATTTTTTTTTGTTTGTTTTGCATTTAATTTTTATGGCTGGTTTCGAGTTGCTTTGTCAAAAAGTAATTTTTATGTTTGGTAGATTTTTGAAATATCTTATGATTTTGTTTTTTACGAATACACATACACAATAATTTTGCATTTTTTTTTGGTAGCTCTTGTTTTTAGGAAATAGACTTTCGAAAGCTTAACATGCATAAACATTTAATTAATTTGAAACATTTAGTTTAAATTTTTTTGTTGTTTTCTTATTTATTTTTTCGTTCTTGTAATTATGCTGACAAATTTTCGCATTATTTGGTTTTCTTTCAAATGTTTTTCTTTTTCGCATTTTGTGAGGTTTTCTCCTCGACCTTTGTTTTTTTTATTTTAAAGTAATCAATTTTTGGCTTGTGGCCAATAAAAACACATTCTTTACCCAAATTGGTAACAAAAATATATATGCATGTGTTTAGCTTTTTTCGATTTGGCCAATTTACTGCTCATCCTCGGGCGATATTTTGGCCAGGGTCAGCAAGATCATGGTGAGCTCCTTGCGCGAGATTTTGCCATGCTTATCATGTCCAACGCCGCGCATAATTGTCTCCTCGAAGGCGGCCAAGTCCTGGGCATCATAGTCGTCCTGCAGGATAAACATAATGTGACTGAGATCAGTCTGGGCCTGAACTTAACTTACCTTCTTGACCAGCTCTAGCAGATCCTTGAGAAAGCCCTTCAACTCCTCATTCTCAATGGTGCCGCTGTTGTCCTGTTTGATAGAGTTTATAATTAATTACATGTACATATAATTATTTTAATTATATTTATTTTACTTACACGATCGTATAACGAGAACACTTTCTCAATATCATCCTTGGTCAGTTTGGTTGCGCCCTGGGTTTTTTTTTAGCATTAAAAGAGAGAGCATACAAAAGCCACATTGAAAAGTTTTGCCAGCCATATCATATTATATACACACTCCTTAATATGGGCTTTTATAATATGTGGGCCTCTAGTCTACGTGTGTGTGTTGTTTGTGTTTTTTTTTGTGTGTGTATATTTAGTTAGGTGTGTGTGTGTGCTTACTTATATACATATATCATATTATTTACAGCTCATGCCAAGGCACATATATTTTATACTTTTTATTATGCAATCCATGCTGCCACTGTTTGCACATAGAAATTCAAACCACAAACTCAAACACACACATACACACACACACTCACACACACATATAAATCATTTGCTCGCCTGCATGCAAATCAATTTCCATTTACATTTTGCGTTCATGTTTGCATTGACTCCAATCTCTTTATTCACATTACAGCCAATTTGTGCACAATTATTTGCACAGTCAGAACAAAAAAAAAAAAAAAAAAAATAGTCTGCTGACAAATCCCAAAAGGCAGCTAAATATGTCAAGCTTCAAAGACGCAGCTGCTTAGCCCCAAAATGTATGCTATGATTTTTTTCGTATGCATACTAGAGATGGAATACATAATCTGTTTATGGCACGAATACAAAATGCGATCAAATTCAGAGTGAGGAATACTTACGATTGATATATCTTGCTTATTGCTATTTATTCTAAGTGATAGACATTTTTTTATATACTGGGAAGTTAATTTCTTATTGCTTGTTTTTTGTTTTTATAGGAATAAGGAATATTCTGTCAGTTTCTATTCCGATATACAAAGAAAGAGGCCTACTCTTTTGGTTTATTTTCTTGAAAATAAATTTCTGTTTTTTTTTTAAAGTATTTAATATAACATTCCAAATCAAACATTCTTTTTTAGTTATTAAATGAATTCACAAACTTGTGCTCTTCACAAACAGTAACCTTATTAACCTCCTAACTCGTGTCACGCTTGAGCGAGCACGTCACGCACACATCTCTAATGCGTAAGGAATGCTTATGTCGCCACAGATTGCATACTTATGCGTATTATAACGAATGACTTAATTAAGCTGCTGTTGTATTCCACATTCACCGAGTGCGCATTGTTTTCCCTTTTGTCCCCCGTCCCACATTCAAATTGAAGCATTTCAGCAATTTGGTTTTGTGCGCTTGACATTCGGTAATTAATATGCATTAAGGTAAAATTGCGAAATTTCTTTCTTTTTTTTTTACTGTGGCTTTCTCTCGAAGGTTTCCCTCTCACACTCTCGCCGGCATCATGGGGCTGAAGTAATGTAGCATAACATTTCAGCACACACATTTGCAGCTTTCACATATGTGTGCCTGTGTGTGTGTGTGTGTTTATAGAATTCTATATGTGCCAGTTAGATTTATTGATTCCAGTTCCTGCCCCGCCCTGCACACACACACACACACACACAGACATGCCTGCACCTTGTTTTGGCTGCTTGTGGTTATGCAAGCGGCACATGCAATGCGCAGGAAGCCGCTGCAAGGACAGGGGCGGGTTATTGAAAGGGGGGCAGAGATAGCCAGCCTGGCAGCCATTCAAGTTCAAAGCCGCTGCAGGTGTTACGTGGTACCCAAAATCCAAATGGAAGCGGCTTAAATTTAGCTAGCCAACAATTTGTTATACGACTGTGTGGGTGTCCGTTTTTGTGTGTATGTGTGTGTGTGTGTGTGTGTCGCTATGTTTGTGGTGTCCCTAAGGACTGATAACATTTATTTTATTTAGACTTGTAAGCTGCTTTATAAACGACGCGTACGACAAAACGCATTTTCTTCTTTTTCAAATACCCTGTAGTCGTAAAAGTATCGACAAAGGGTATGTTAGAAATATGTCAAGGCAGAAATACATTTTTTTTCTCAAATGCATAATTTGTAGATAAGAGATGATTCTAAATGTCAATTCATAACTAAAATGGTTTTGGTCATCAAAATCGGTCAAGTTTTGGCAAAGTTACAGCAATGTGAAATCTGAACTCACTCCCAGGAGTAATTCCGAAAGCCATTTGGGAGCTTAACTAGTAAAAATATGTGTTAATTTTGGGTGATTTTTTACAAAAAAATAAACCACCTCAGAATCAAGTTTAAAGTTGATTTTGATACTAATTTTGGCATACGCTATCGATTAAAAATAAAAATTCGCGATTCTAAATTTTGAAAAACAAAATCTTTCCGAAAATCATAAGGGGGGAGTACATGCTTTTTTCCGAAAAAAATTCCAAAAAATATTATTTGTTCAATATGCATAATTTTTAGATGAGGAATGATTCTAAATGCCAATTCATAACTAAAATGGTTTCGGTTATCAAAATCGGTCAAGTTTTGGCAAACTTATAGCAATTTCAAATCTATTATAGATTTACTCCTAATTTATCGTATTTATGTAAGCTTTTAAAATTTTAAATGAATTATCTTTATCTAAAAATGAGTCTGAAACGATTTCAACATAATAACTTGCTTTTGCATAAAAGCTTTTAAAAGAAATCTATTCCAGGATAACTGATAGTCAAGCAAACTTTACCAGCTCACATTGAAACGTGGCTTCCAATTTTTTTCTTTTTGCGTTTTGGGGATTGGAAATCCATTAGCTGCCCGCTCTTACAGCCCTTTCACCGCGTTGTTCTTGCGCTTTAAAAAACTTGAAAGATGAGCTTAATGTTGAGCCTGAGTGTTTAATTTGCAGCAACATTTTCACACACAGACACACACACACAGAGAGAGAGACAGGGCAGCGAATTATATGGAATTTATGCGGAATGACGCCTAAAAGCGAGCTTTACATTATTTTGCCAGTGCTCGCTGACAAATTGCGCACTTAAGCCGCCAGGCTTCGAAGCATCACGTTCGCACATCCCTGATAAAATGAAGTAATTATTTTATACTTCAACACTTTTGAAAACCATTCGGGTTACGGCAACGGATGTCTGCGGCTGCCGTTATCCATATGCCCAAACGAGAGCCAAGTTCCTTTAAACACACACAGACATATACACATACACATATACATATTTGCACACTTGCTTCTAAATTATGCAAAGGGTCGCATCCCAGGGTCATATCTGGACCTTCATTAGATTTAAGCAGCTCACGTACATGCACTTATCACCCATCTCTTAGGCTATCTGTATGTGTGTGTGTGTGTCTGTGTGCCTGTGTATGTTTGTGTGTGTTTGACAAGCAGCAAATATCTAATTAGTATAGCACATAGTTTCCGTTTACTTATTGGTTTGGTCAGGACTTAAGCACCCATCGAGGCTGTGCTCTCATATTAGTTTAAGCGCTTGTTAGTCTATTTAGCAGGCAACTAAATGTCAACTTTAAGAGCTAACTAGAAAGTTTCCAAAAAGGGCTTGAATACATATTTAACTTGGATAGTTTTCTAAGGGTTTAAGCTCCTTTGGTCGTTTTATATTTAGTACAATTTCTGAAACCTTTTGAGACCCTAAAATTTTGTGTGATAAGAAATTGTCAAACTTACGAAAGATAAATTTACAAATGATGTACTAAAGCACTTTCCATAACCTTTTTCTGTTGAATAACTTAATAAAATAATTAAATATATATCTGTAAAATTTAATTACATTTTGTTTACTTCGCTTTTGTACCACATTTCAAACTTATGACTTACGTAATATATATATTTTATATTTTCAACCAATACTTTATCGTTGCCACGGCTTAAAACTTTACTCTCTTGCACTTTTGGCAAAGTTAGTTAATCAAGCATTTGTTTGGCATCTTTGAGCTGTCAAACAGACCACAATCATTTGCAGTATTTGAAATAGAACGCACACACTCAACACACACACACACACAGTGAATACACACCCACACACATTATACATTCACTTGTTAAACATGCCAAAAACAAGCTACAAAAAGGCATTCAAACAAAAGCAGAAGCATTCCAGCATGCACTTAAAAGCTAAATATAGAAGACTATTTATATATATATATATAAATATAGTTGGAAAGTTTTCTAGGTAAATGCATAGTAAGTTGTTAGTCGAGTTTTTGCATATTTTTGCATAGATATAAACATAAATCAGTCACAAAAACAATTCGCTCTAGAATAAAATATGCTAAAGTCAATAAAATTTCATTCGTTTTTATGCGAACAAAAGCAATTGAAATCAGATATAAATGTAAATATATATTTTTTGCTATTTTTTTCTATTTAACTGAAAGCTTTGATCGGGCTGGCAGTGTGCGGGTTTATATATATATATATATATATATATATATATATATTTTTTTTTTTTGTAGGAAATGTAAAATTCCTTTTGTTTGTGGCTAAATAAATACGTGTGTTATTTTTGAATACCCTTGCAAAGTGGTTTCCAACATGATTGAGTTTTACGGAAACAAAAGAAGGCAGTTTTGTTTGTAGGGACAAAAAAAGAAACTGGGCCTTAAAGAATTTTATTGGTGTAGCTATTGAAATTTAATATTCTACTAGAATTTAAATAATTAAAAAAATAAAAAAAAATTTATAGCTGTTTTTATTATTTTTAAAATGCTTTAAAATATATAAAATATATATTATTTTTATGAACCATACCATGGAATTAAGCGAAAAGATTTATTATTAACAGGGAAAACTAAAATAAAAGAGTATAAAAAATCTGTTTACTCTTTACATATATTTGCAAGGGTATTCAAACTTTGACTCAGCCAAAGTTAGTTGTCCTTTAATGTTTTGTTTGTTGTTGCTGTTTGTTGTTGTTTGGCTATTTGGTTGTTGAGTTTTGTTTGGTATTCCATTTGGTTGGGTAACAACGTTTAGTTTCGCTTTTGTTCGGCTTGGATGGTAAAATACTTACATCAATGCCCTCCTGGAATACGAGTACGTGTGTTTAGTTTTGTTTTGGTTTGGTTGTTGTTGTTATTGTTGTTGTAGGCAGTGCATATTGATTGTTGTTGTTGTAGTTGTTGTCGATTTTATATACAGCATTTTGTAGTTTTTTTTTTTTTTTTTTTTTTTTTTTTTAATTTTTTTTTTTTTTTTTTTTTTTTTTGGCTTTGGCAATTTTAGAGTCGAGTTTTTAATCGATTTTGTTTATTTTTTTATTTTCATTGTTGTTATAAATATTTATTTGTTGTTGCGAAAAGTGTAAAAAACATTTGTGGCAGCCAAAATTTACATCACGTGCAGAGTATTTGAATAGTTGTAGTTCAAAAGATTTTTTTTTTGTTTTTTGTTGATTGTAATTATCAAAATGTACAAGTGTTGAATTGTTGTTGTTAAATAGAATTCATAGGTAGATATATATATGCATAGGTATATACGTAAATATATATATATATATAGATACAGTTGTTGTTTTTTTTTTTTTTTAGTTTTAGTTTTAGGTAGTTGCAGTTGGTTTAGGCATATAGAGTTGCAATAGAAAGGGTTAGGCGGGGAATGGAATAAAAAGAAAGTCAGAAAAAGTTTAAAAATCGTAAATCAAAAATTAGTTGAGCTAAATATAAATGCGCACAAGTGGAAAGCAATTTATTTGCTCACTTCTGCGCAGATTACATGATATTTATTTAGTCTAAAGTTTTGGTTAGTAAGCTAAGATACCAGCTAGAATGCAGCAAATCAAAAAAGTATTTGTTAAATATTAAGTATACGTCTAGTTAATAGCAGCTAACCATAAGGCAAGACCAATTAGTTACAATTGTTTAGCTAGAGATTTAAGTTGTTGCTGTTTGCCGATTAAGTTCGTCGCTGCTTAACGGTGCAAAGAGCTTAAAAAACTGAACAGCACAAAAGAACTTAAAATGAACAAAGAACAAAAAAGAGGTAAAATTCGTCTGTGCAAAGCCCGAAAGTGGCTTGTGGCTACCTGGTTTTTTTTGCTTTTGGCCACATTCTCACGTAAGCCGCCTGCAGTTAAATGCAGAAAAAGCACCGCAGAGACAACGCCAAAGTGGCGTAAACAAAAATATGCCCCTAAGTGCACAGCCCACAAAACGGGCCCAGCCCAAAAGCTAAGTGAAATGCCGACCCACCAACATCAGCATCAGCATCAGCATCAGCATCTGCATCAAGCGTCAGCCGCCACCCACAATACAATTACGGCAAATTTGAAAAGCCACATTTAACCCCAAACTTTATCCACTGGCAAATGCGCATTTTAAAGCTGCAGCAACTGCAGCATTATTGCGACACACGCGTCGTATACGTGATGCGCATTAACATAAGCCGCTACGGCACATTGGCACAGCGCCAAGCCAAGCCAAGCCGGCAAAAATCGTCATGTCAAGCGACCGCCTTCAAACACTGTACAACAACGATTTAGTTTTAAGGCCATGCAACCATAAAATGCTTAAATTTGTTAACATAAAGCTCGGTAAATTTATGTTTAAGCCCAAATTGCGGCAGTTGCCCAAAATTAAATCGAGGCAGGCAGCTAAATGCAGTTTTGGGTATGTGTTTAAATATAAGCTCTAAGCTTATAAAATTGCTTTTGTAGCTTAGTTAGTTTTTGGAGCCGAGTGCAACTCGATAAAAAGAAATTGCAGACACGGCCTTGATAGCTGATATATAAAATGAGCTTGTTTATTTATTTAGAAGCGCGAATATACTAGATTATTTATATACTACTTTATAAAATTGGCGTTGTGAGCGGCAATTAAACAGACATTGTTTAAAGCTAATGAAAAACAATTTCCGCATCAGGTTGAAATATTTTAAATGCATAGAAACAGCAATATTAAAGTCCAATATTAAAGTACCATAATTTCCCTGATATAGAAAATTAAATAGCTGGGAAAATTTTTGCATAGATAAAGAGCTGTAATTTATTAATGAGAGCCATAAGAAAGCCTGAGTCTCTAGCCAGGAGTTAAATTAAGTTCCCTTTAAAAACAGCTGCCTGAACAAATTTACTCTTTAATAGTTGGTTAAGCTTAAGTTGAGGAACTGCTGAGCACCTTCTAAATAAATATGATCTTTAGAGTATAAGAATACTTTTAAATGCTTCAAAGCAGTTATTTAGAATGTTAAATCTATTGGAATGGAAAATAATTCATTAATACTTTTTTATTCATTTATAATAGAGTTATGCTTCGACTGCATTAAATGATTGCTTAAGCTGTCCTTTAAAGTTCAGAAATATATAGAAATACGCTCTATAAGACAGATCAATATGAACTTAGTTAAGTATTGAGAAGGTTCTTTTATTTATTTAAATTTTTATTTAGCGACACAGAGTATACTTAAGAACAGTTATAGCCGTTGGCTTCATATTGTATTTATATATATTTTTATTTATGCCTCAGCTAAATATTCCTAGTATATTTGCCTTTTAGAGCAACCCATTCACAGCCCCAACTAAACACACCTTAATGACTGTGTCCACTTAGGCTTGAGCTGAGCTATAAACGTAATTTCGTACTTATATTTTTGTTATTTACGCTCATTATGTTGGCCAGTGTAATTGCGGCTGGCAATTACCTGCTCTAAATGCAGTCCGCATGCCGTAACTCATAAGTCGCCTTTGCGGCCGTAAAAAATGTTGATGCATGCTTATATTTTTCATTCATTTTCATTTTTTTTTTTTTTTATACATTTATTGCTAACGAAATGGAAGCAGCTTGATGCGCATTATGCGTTGGCCAAATGGGCTGGAAATGCCAATTTGATGGCAGCTTAAGGCTGTGGCATTTTATTGCCAGCCTGCGCGTCTTGATAAAGCAGCCAGCGGCGATGTTGCAACAAAGTGTTGCACGGTTGCCAGGTGGACCTTATCGGTGGCTGCAGCAGCTGGACAGGACAGGCTGGCTGATGATTTTAACCACTGGTGCATATGGCCAGATGCTGTGCATTATAATTGCCTGCTGATGCGGCAATCAGAAAGAGAGAGAGAGAGAGAGAGAGGGAGACAAAAGAACGCGCGCGTTCAGGCTGATGAAATTGGTGAGCATGTGCCACATGTGGCAAGTGTCGTTGTTTTATCAGCTTTGCCTGGCGACTTGTTACGCATTCTGGTTAACAATGTGCTACATGCAGAGGGCGTGGCAAAGGGGGCGGTGGGAGGCGATGGAGACCTTGTCAATGAAAGCCAAATAAAATGTCGCTGCGCTGCCAACTGTAACAATGGCCACAGAGTAGTTGACATGACTGTGCGGCGGCAACTGTAAATGTGACTCGCATGCGGTTGCAGCTTCAATGCACATTGCTCATACGCCGCGTTGCACAGCCAGCCAATTGCTGTCATTGGTTTCGCATGCTTTTGATTTCTTTTCTCTCTTTATTCTCTTTCTGCCTCGGCCATGCAAATCGAACTTTTTTTTTTGGTAACCAAGCCGATCAGCTGTTCTATCAGTTGACTTCCCCCCCCCCCACATGACAACTGTGGTTTGTGTTTTATCTAATTAAAATTGCGCATACGCCATGTGGCACAAAGTTGGGCAACTTTAAGTTTAAACTCGCACGCTCACGTGTGTGTTTTATTTGAGCGCCCTGCATGTGACTGAAGCACGTACATTTGCTGCAAATAACAATAAGCACACTTCCAAAATGCCAACTGGCAACTGGCAACTGGCAACTGGCAGAGTTCGGTTTCGCTACGCTTCGCTTGGGTTCCCCTGTCGAAGTCGGTTGATTAGCAACAATGGCAGAGCGGAAAGCTCAGCAAAAGCCAAATAATGTCGCATTGTTGGACATCTGCTTGCGGTATATGAGCCAAAAGTAATGGAAAAGAGTTTACTCAAATAATGCTTCAGGCCAAAAGAACAAAAAAAAATATATTTATATATATATATATATATAAATTTACTTGGCTCTGGAGCAGCATATGTTAGGGCGTTTCAGGCGATTTAATTTTGTGTAACTCAAAGTTGGTTTACCTAAGCCCAGATAAGCAACTTGACTTGATTTGGATTAAGGATTTAAATTGGAATTAATTAAATAGAAATTTTCTAAAGTTTTTATAAAGAAAATTGTAATTTGAATTTAAAATTGAAGTTAATTATAAAGATGTAAAATATTTGCTTTAGAGGAATAAGATTTTAAAAATGATGTAAATTATGTTTACCCTGAAGTTCCCCTTTTAAGAAATCCTTTTTATATACTAAACTTTTACTCTTCACTTTTTCAATAGTTGCATAAGTTTCGCTTATGCTTTAACCCAATTGCCGTGCACTCAATTTTGCAGTGTTCAGAACTTGAGTAACCCTTGTGTGGAAGCCTTTTGTTCAAACTCAGCATTCGGGCAAAGTTGGAACTTATATGGCAGTGGCAGAACTTATGGCCAAGTTGGTTTTTCCGTGTGGCCTGGTGAACAATTACGTTCCGGCCAGCCAACAATGGGCGGCTTTGCGTGCTTGGAAGCTGTGTCGAGTTGTGCGCTCCATTTGAGCCCCAATGGGCGCATTTTGAGCAGCCGCTGCGCTTAAATATTAAATGCCAAATCAACCCCCCCCCCCACCAAGGTAATGGCTCAGCGTCCACCATTGTCACTTAATGTCACCGTTGTTTGGCGCCACCTGGCCGCAACCCAAAAACCCTGAAACTCTGCCTAATTAGAAAGTCAAAAGTTTCTGTTTAGATAACAGCGGGCCCAGTTTTTGCTTGTACCAAAAAAAAAAAAATGATTCGTTTGCCTATTGCCTCAAAATAAACTTTTCCCCATTTTATTGCCAGCCAAAAAAGCAGCTGACTTAGGGTAAATTTATTTTTGGAGGGGCGGGGACCGAAATTGATTTGAACAACAACAAACAAGCAAACGGAGCGTAGAGCGCACAGGTGCCTCGATTCTGTTGTGTCTGTTGCCAACTTGACATCACGCATACGCCGTGTTGTGTGCTGTCATTTTTTTATATGCTCAGTTAATAAATGTGTTGAGGGGGTATATTGGCTGTGAGCAGTAAACAACTGACTTTAAATGTATTCTCTCTTAACTTTAAAAGTATTTGGATATATATTTATATGCCAACTTATTAATTTTTTTTTATCATTTAATAGTTTATATAAGTAAATTATATATACTTATAACTTATTTAAGTTACCGCCAAAAATCTTTATAAAATTCTTTTAAGCACAATGTAACAGTCTCGACAGATTTATCGAAATTATACTGAAATAAATTTCAGATAAATATTCCCCATAAGCAATGCTTAACAGTGTATCGCTTAGTCAGCTACGCCCCTTTTGCAACCTACTTATGTGTGTTTTATGCTGCGGATTGCAATTTCATGGGTTTTGTGCGCATCGCTGGATTTTTATTTTACGTTTATAGCGCGAGACGTGGCTGAAATCTATTGGAGCAGAGCACAGAACAAGGCTTAAATAAAGTACATATAGAAATAAAAGAACCAAAAAAAAGAAAATGCAAAAGAACTGAAACGAAGATAAAATCATACGCATTGCGCTTGCAGAACTAGTTAGATTGCTGTTTTAGCCCAGGCGGCAGCTAGTTAATAACTAAAGCTAAAGCTAAAGTTAGCCTAGATATTTGTGCTGGTCGTGTAAGCCTGGCTATAACCAGTTTTTTATATATGTCAAATAAATAAATATATATAAATGTATATATATTTTAGTTGAGCTCAATTGAATGTTGACTATATTTGGAATGTAATTTCCTCATAATGCTTGGGCACTTACCTTGAATACCTGACGGCAGAGGAAATTCTCTTTAACCGGAAGTAGTCTGTAATAAATAAGTTGGGCGTTTTTGTCTTCTGACAACGGCAATGGCAACGAATGCTCTACTTACTTGGCCATTTCCGAGAGCTGCAAACGACCATCCTTATTGGCATCGAACACTTGGAGCTGCGGTAAGTGTAAGTAAAAGTGGGCGGTCGGCATTGGGGCGTGGTAAAAATAGTAGAGAAAGAGAAAACTTAATGAGCTCAATGACAAAACTTTTATACTTAATTAATGATACATAAATTGATTGTGTCTCTTGAGACGCTGCGAGCACCGAGAACAAGTCCCAAAAAATAAACACATACTCGTAAATCGACTTAAGTAGTTTCGAAAATGCTTTCTTGGCATGACTTTTACTCGGCCTTAAGTAAAAGCTGGCCTAAACATTTTCCCTTTTCTTTTCTGAGAATTGCAAATACATTTTTGATATTCTCCGTGTAAAGCATTCAATTCTCTCGGGGGCAGTGCTATTTTTATGTTTATTTCCAAGTTCATGTTGCCAAATGGAAAATTCAATTGAAACCTTTTCCTAGACATTGTGAGAAATTGGATTTTTAGTTAACTGCCAGCTAAACTGACTGGTAAATTTTATATGAGCATATAAGCTTACATTAACCTTCTTCTTCTTCTTCTTTTAGACGCACATTTAAAATCGATACACAAACTTTTGTCAATTTGTATGAAAGTCTGGCAACTTTTTCTTTTTCTCATCAGCGGCCTCAAAAAATGTTTAGATAATGTAATTGAGTTTTTAAGCGAATAACTTTTTTTTGCTGAGATATCGAAATCAAAATCATGTATTTTTTGTTTTATTGCAGGACTTTTGTCAAGTGTGGGCAATTTGTGAAAATACTTGCAAGTGCATTTAATCTTTGAGAACTTTTCGCTAAGCTTCGCTTGGCGGCAATTTAACTTGCAAATGAGTTGCGACAAGAACATTTTTATCATCACTTATTGTGATACGTGCGCCGAAAATAATTTCTAGATGGGGCCAGAGGCAGTTGAGGAATGTGGAGAGTGTCTTAAGAGTTGCAAGCAAAATAAACTGTGTGGCACACACACACACACACACACTCTCACTCACACACACACGCGTTTGCCTGGCGCTATTTTCATTATAAAGTTTTTAATTAACACAACTTTGAGTGCATATAAATTGCGGCGCAAATTCACATAATTCTCGTCACGCCAAAAATTTAATTGCAATATTTTACGCTAGACTTGGCCAACAAAGTGCTGAGGCCAGCGTTGACATTGATTGGTCAGTTGTTATTATTGTTGCTGTTTAGTTTTATTTATTTATAAAAGCTCTTATATAATGAACTATAGTCAAATATCACGTATACGCACCATAGTGTCTGTGTATTCAATGAGCTTATCCTCGGACACATCGTTGATCTTTTTGGCCTCTTTGAGCAAGTCACGCAAGAAATTCTTCAGCTCATCCGCCTCAATGTAACCAGAATTATCAGTGTCGTATTCACGCCAGATCTAATCGCCAGTAAAACATCATGACAAAATTAATTAGAAAGAAAATTAACGAACTAGCCAACTGACAGCTCTTCGCCTTGGCTGTTGCCTTGGCTTTCGCTTCACTCAGCTGGTCACTGGCTGTCCCTCGTTTAATGGTCCGTTGACCAGCACTTACCTTCATGAATTCGACGCTTGATTCCAAGGGGTTATCGAAGCGGAAGAGCAAAAGGAAATTTTCTTCCATGGGCAAAAGTTGTGCGAGCTGTAAATATATATTTTATTTTCAAAGGAAAAAACATATAAAAAAAATATGTGTCAGTCAAACGAAGTACTTGGGCTCAAGATAAAGACTTTTGTTTCGTTTTTGTTTAAAATAAAAATCAAGTTAAACGTTGTAAAGAAAAAGGCTGAAGAAATAGCTAGACATTAAAGTAAGTGTGAAAAATAAAAGTGATGAGGGAAGAAGGCTTGAAATAAATTCTATATGCACTCTGACTTTTAAGGAACAGTTAACAATATAAGAATTTAAATTTTTACAGCTTATACATAAGCTTCAAATAGGCTTATAGATTTATATAAAAATCTATAAACCTTTTTTTTTACTAAATGTCGAATAAAAACATATTCAAATTCATTCATTATTCAAGTGTTAATAAATTATTCTAAAAGCTCTCTTCCCACTTTTTTCAAATACGCACTTTAAATATAGTTTCCGGCTCAATTCGTTTAACTGCACTTTTGCCAGCTTTTACTGAATATTCAACAACATTTTTAAATTGGCCTTGGCCAACTGCAGGGCGAAAACTAACAAAAATTGAAGTAAATCGCCTTTCACAACATGACAAACAATTTGCAGCTGCAGAACTTAAGCCGCTTGTATATGAATGAACAAAGAGAGAGAGAGAGAGGGGGGTTCGAAGGGTTTTGCTTTTGCGCTTTTAGTGGAAATATTTTGCCAGAACTTAGAGCAAAGTCTGCGCAATGCGAAACTTTAGCCGCATAATTTAAGTGTCGATTGGAATTTTAGTCGAGTCTGGGAAAGGGATTTTGGGCGCCATACAGAACACAAAGTTTTCGCTTTTAATTTCATTAAATAAACAATTTTGATACTTGTGGCCAGCACTTAAGCTAATTAGTGTTAAGATAACAAAAGTGAAACAGAACGCAAACCTTGCGAAACTACAAAAGTTTCGCACGTTGGCCACATGGCGTATGCGTAACATTTGTGAGGCATTGAATAAATGATGAATGATATGGGTAGCTGAGTGCTTTTTGAAGTCACAAAGGGTTGGCGACTGACGACAGGCGACAACAACAACTCCGACAAAGGTTTCCTATCTAAATAGACTTTATTTTCCTCCGCCCAAAACTTTGCCACATTCATCATATGACAGCGCCCGCAAAAGTAGGCAACATTTTTTTTAATTCTTGAATTCATTCAATTTGAAAGTCGCCTCGCACAAAGGCTACTTAGTGTTGTCTGCTTCGGCTGCTGTAAGCCTCAATTAAAAACTCATTTAAAGAGGTAGCACAGCAAAAGTTTTTCGCAGACCTCGGCACGAAACTTGGGACCTTGGCAAACGGCGAAAATGGCCAAATAAATTATTGAGCCACAGCAAATTGGCGCTGGCAGAGCGCAGGACGACAGCATCATTTAAAAAGTAATTTCCAAAATGCGGCGGCAAATGTGGTAGAAAAAGACTTCGCCAAAGGGATGGCCACAAGTTCGATTTGAAGTATTGGATTTTAAATTGGAACACGAATAACATTGTGTAAGCGAGCAGGCTTTATTAGTTTGAATTATTAGAATTGCTTTTAGAGTATGCTTATCAAATATATATACTCTTTTAAAGGTACCAGCAAAGGCAATTTAATATTTATATTGTTATTGAATTAAGTTGAACTCGTGTTTATTCTTATTGAAATCGAATTGAAATCGTCTTTGTTTTTGTTAGAGTGTATAAGGTCGTGTTACTGTCGTGTTTATTCGTGTTAAGGTCTACGTAAGTCGTGCCTAAGTCGTGTAGTTAAAAATTAGCTCGTGTTATCTTTGGCTTTAATCTCATTAAATTCGTGTTAGGTGATTTTTTTCGTGTCAGCTCGTGCTTAATTTTATTTAAGTTATCTTAAGTCGTTTTGGTTAGAAGTAAAGTCTTCTTTATTCAAGTTAAGATCGTGTTGAAGTCCCTTTAAGCTGTTCTTCAGTCATGTTAAGGTCGTGTTAATTTTTTTTTACTGCACGATGAAGCTTTTAAGTCGTTTAAAATCTCGTTGGGCCATGTTTAATTCAACAGTGAGTGATTTTTTTTCAAACCCAAGCACGACACGAGTCTGTCTCTAAGCTCCAACTAGCTGTGATTGCAGGATAGGCACGTACAGACACAAGGCGCCGAGGACATGTGTGAACGTGATAAAAAATAGAAAGAGGAGTCGCTTAAAATGACGAAATAAGTTTTGAGCAGAGCAACGAACACAATTTTCAACAGTTTTGTACAGTGATGAATTGTGAGGTGTTTTTTTATTTTCTGTTAGGCTCACCTCTCTGATATCGATTTTGCCATCCTGATTATCATCGTAGGCCTCCATGAAGCAGGACTTGAGCTCCTCCAGCATTGTGTCGGTGACAGCCTGCGGGGGCGTTGTTCAATAAGTTTGCCGTTCGAGTGATGACTGTGCACATTGTACTCACCTCGGGACTAATGTCCGTGGCATTGGCGCTGGACACAAACTCGCGCAGAAAACCATCCAGCTCGGTGCCCTCAATGTAACCATTGCCTAAGGGAACACAAAATGGGGGCGGATTCAGTTAGAAAGGGATGCCGAGATTAGTCAACATATGTGTGAACGGTAGGTAATACTTACCATCCTTGTCGTAGTGCGCCCACACGTCCATAAACTGATTGGCCGAGAGCTTCTTCAGCTCACGCGACTCGGGATCACGATATTGGCGCATAAAGTTGTGAGCCTTCTCGATTTGTACGCGCTTGGCGGCGGCGGCAGCTGCAGCGGAATCCATTTTACTTTATAGTCAAGTGTTATATATATATACTATATGTATCGAAGTATTCGATTTGTGTTTGACACACTTGGCTCTAATCTGCAAATATATAATATATACATATATATATAGGAAAGGTATTTTAAAATTCAATTGAATGCAATTTGTTGTCAGTCACGTAGCGCAATCAAAGAATGCTCAACATGAAATACTGCACAGGGTGAAAACGACCCTTGTAAAAGTATTTTCAATTAGCTGTTGCATTTTTCAGTGCGGTGTGGGAACAAAACTAAAAAATTAAATCAATTAGTTTGGCAGCTACTTCATTATTGGCTTAGTGTATGTGTGTGTGTGTGTGTGTGTGGGGGTGGATATATGTAAGTGTGTGTGTGTGGGGTATCTAAAATTAATAGCATAAAAAACGCAAGCACAGTGTGTACTTATATATATATATATACTTATATGTATGTATGTACAGCTTAGTGGCGCCTGGCCACAGGACGTCCCTTGTAACTATTTGAGAGCTAATAAAATACAGAAAAAACACAATTTCTTTTTGCTTTGTGGCCAAAACTTAAATACACTAGCTTTGATGTTGATTGTGGCTGCTAAATATTTTTTTATTTACATAATTTTATTTAATTTTAAATTAGCTTTTTTATTTAATTTTAAGTATAGACAGTTTATTTCTATGATAGATTTTTGATATAGTGAGCTGATTTTAATCATATTTTAATAAAGAATAAATTGCTAGCATACTTAAGCTTGTAAATATGGAGAATATATCTCATTTATTTTTTTAAGTATATTTAAAAAAAAAAAATTGTTATATAAAAAACTTTATTAAAATTAGTTGCTTTTCTTCGGGAAGTCTTATAAAGATTTTAGCAAAAAAAAAAATATTTTCTACAAAAATTTATTTTCCAAGCAATCATTCATAGACAAAGATAAAGTTATTAAGCTTTATAAAATAGTAGTAAAAAAGTCCATCAGACAATTGTGTTTTAATAAGAAAGAAAGTTAAAGTTAAACATTTAATTGATTAATAAAGTTTGCCTGCGTTACAAAGTTCATCACAAAGACAAGCATACCCCATGGAAGTGTATTAAAAAGAGCATAACTAACAGGATTAGAGCCAGCACGCAACAAAGTTGTGTGCGTGTTGTTTTTAAGCCCCAGCGAAATCCTGCTGGCAGACAAGCGCTTCCTGCCTTTACCTACTTGCGGGCGACAGCGTTGCCAGACTGTTAACAAAATAAAACTGCAATGTGCGTTTAAAGGCGACACTCAAATTGAGCCAACCTCGCAAAAATAATGCCCTGAAGTAAACTGAATGAAATCTGCGCCGCCCCCTTTGCTCTGATCGCATCAACAACACTGTGAGTTAAATGTGTACTTGTGTTTATAACAAAAAGAGAATGCGAAATAAATTGCTATACAAAGTAAAATAACAAGCATAAATTATTGTTCCTACTGTTGTTGCCGCTGTGCGGTCGCTGCGGGCGCTGAAACAAAGGCAACAATCCGCAGCAGCAGCAACAGCAAAAAAAAAACGCGCCCGACAATTGAAAAGAAAAAGAAAAACAAATCCGCCGCTGTGGATGAGACGACCAGACGCCAGGATGCGCTACTAAACGTTTGTCCTGCCGCGGAAATTGTGGGCGGCAATGTTGCGGCTCCTGTGGCATATATGTATGTATATATTCTCATACGGCGAACATGGATAAATTTTGAGCCAGCTGCCGCCAAATGAGCTGCCCCGGCGACTACGCAATCAATGCGGGCCACGAGGGCAACTTGTTGCCCTCGTTGTTGTTGTTTCCTTTCTTCACATACACTTGCCTTGGGGTAATTGCAGTGTGCCATTAAATGTGCTAAGATCAGTTGAGTCAATAGGGACTTGATTGTTTCTATATAGGCAAGTCAATCAGCTTGAAGCGATATATATATATATATCGTTAAAATAAAATGTGTAAAAGCAACTGCAAATTAATTTATTGTAGTATATATATATATATATATATATATATGTATATATATTATACAAAGAGTTCTTCATCAGGCTATGACTCAAATAGTTACGAACAAAATTATGCTTCAGTAATATAAGCTAAATTTTTAAAAAGTTTTTGTAGCTCAACTTTGATACTTTGCCCCATAAGATTAAATATGAAAAATTGTTTATTTTTCTTCAGTTTCTATTTGGTAATCTGTTCTCTTAAATAAAGTCATAAAAATATAAAATATTTTACTACTGAAATTAAAACTTATTCTGCCCTTATTTTAGAGTGCTAAAAATAATATTAACAAATTAATAAAAATATTAATTACTTCAGTACTAAAATGAAAACTTATTCTGCCCTTATTTGAGAGTGCTAGAAATAATATAAACAAATTCCTTTTTGTTTTAAAACTTATATATTCTTAATGTTAGCAAAGAAAGCTGTTTTTGATTACATCGAATTAAGCTACTTTTTAAAGGGTATTTGCAGGCAGACTACCCCGTCGGGACCTCTGCTCTTTGCCCTCAACTTACATAACATGTATTGGCGCCTGCATGTTACACAACTTTGCACATTGTTCATGAACAGCAGCCACAACAACAACAACAAAAATATAAAAAAAGAAAACAACAAGTGGAAAAAAGTAAAAAGGGTATAAACTGCTGCTTGTTAAACTTTTTAGTACTTTTAGTACCTGACAGTGTGAACATTGTGTGGCGAACTAACTCGTTCAACTGTGCAGCTGATTGCATTAACTGCAACAGAAGTTGCAGCAGGAATTGCCGCAGAAAATTGCAGCTGAAAAGCTCAAATTGTGCTTAAAGACTTTAATCTAGAGTTGGGTTGACATTTTCGTTTTGTTATTAAGGCTGCAAGGGAATTGCGTTGAAAGCCCAGCTAGCCCGAGGATTCTGGGTCAGGCTCATTAGAAGGACCTTCGCATTGTTGGGGCGCCGTTTGTTATTGCAAAACACATAAAGGACTACAAAAACGAGTTGCAGAAGCCTGCGGCAGTTGCACTTGTTATTGTTGTTGTTGTTGCTGTTGTTGTTGCTGCTGCTGTTGTGCAATGGCATGCGAGGCAGCAAATATATTTATACTTATGTAGGATATGTGAAAAACTTTCGCATGGACCACTTGAAGAGGCCCATTGCACACATTGCATTTTTCAGCATTTCACAGCGCGGACAAATGCATTATTTGCCGCATGCCGCATGCCGCATGCTGCATGCCGCATCGCTGCTGTTGCAACTGTTCGCATTTCGACCAAGTATATAAGTTATGGCCGGGATTAGACCGCTCTGTGAAGTACTTTTCATAATAAATTTCGCGCGGCTGTCGCTGCCAGCAAATTTTCTAGTTACCCAAAAAAAAAAAAAGAAAAAAATAATATGCATAGTAAGCTAAATATTAAAAATATCTTCACTTGCAATTTTCGAGTGCAATAATTTGTAGTCTAGAGCTTTAATAAGAAAGGGAAAAGATAAAGATAAATTTTAGATATATTAAATAAAATATGTTACTTGTGGTAGTTTTAAAGCAAGCAATATATTTAAAATAAATTAGTTTATCTGCCTTCATTAAGTTTTATGTGCAGCTATATTTATCTATTATTATGATATGAACTAAGATATATTGCTATAATAAGAGTAAAAAACAAATGTAAAAGCTAAATTTATTCTTAAAAGAAAGAGCAGTTATAAAAAATTCCTTACCTATCCTATCTAAGTTATAATATAAAAAATGATTTAAACAATTCTTAAAGCAGCTAAGAAACCTTTATATAATATATACTTCCACTTAAACTAAAATTAATTCCAACTTAAAGTTAACTTCGAGTTCAAGGTAAAATGCAAAGTTCACTTAAATCAACAAATTAACTAATAACTTATTTATGCCAGCAAAAAAAAAATTACGATGAAAGAAATAAACACAGTTCCCCAATTTGAACAACCTTTAATGTCGTGTTATTTTTGTTTGCCTCGATTGCATTCGCATAATTTGTCGACGGAGCCTAGTGAAAATAATAAATAACAACGCGAACAGTTTTTCTTTTTTCCCCTCGTTTGGTTTCTGCACGCACTTTGTTAATTATGTGCGAGTGGGGCCAAATGTCAACATAAACAGGCAGCATGCATAAATATTAAGTATACGTACACGAAAAACAACATATAATAAAATGAAGTTTGGTTCAAGCAAATAAAAAGCAATTGGGTAAATTCAATTGTGCAGCTTGTCGCGCATTTTGCGCGCTGTCATCGAGTAGGGAAACGACAACGAGCCGGAAACGGAAATGGTGCAACAGAAATAGTGACGCTGGACGCCTTAATGGGCGTTTCACATGGCAGCAAAGAGAAACCTGACAGTTAAGTGGAACGAGGGCGACAATTGTCAAGTCGGTTTTGGCTTTAGCTTTTCCTTTGGCGATTGCATAAGTCAAGTCCACAAGTTGGCGAGCGGCGCGTGTTAAAGTGTTCGCCAGAGCGCGGCACGCACAGCACTTTACCCCAGGACCACCTGGCTGTCCAATCCCTCCTCTTTCTCCTCCCCCACCCGCTCAATCCACCTGGTTGCATGCTCGCTTTTATTGTGCGCTGACTTTAAGTGCATTAAGCTTCGGTTTGCATTTAATTTAAGTGTTTGTGTCTGTTTATTGCCGGCGGTTCAATTACCAAGGCCCCCGCCGCGTCTTGGGCCCCCGTTGGCGTGTCTATTTATAAATTGGCTTTCTCGAAGCCTGAATTATATATAAACGCACACAAACACACACACACACACATAAATGTTTTGTGTTCGCTTATGGTAGAGTTCTATTTTTAGTTTTAATTACGCCAAACAACGACAAAATGCAACAGCAACAAACAACAAATTTGGCCTTTTGTTTTTTATTTATTTTTTTTTGTATTTTTTGTATTTTATTTTGTTGACGTTTCTTCACAATTGATTGTTTGGCCTTGCACAATTTGTTTGTGTTATTACTTTTAACGTGTCTATTGATTTTGTACAAGCGAACAGTTCTTTTTTTGTTTGTATTTTGCCGTGACAGCCAATTGTGTTAACAAGGCGTATACTTAATAAAATATTTAACTACGCAGTGCGCTTGAATTTTGTAAATTTAAATAAATGAATTTAGTTTAGTTTAGTTTACTAAGTTTACTAATTGCCTTGATTTTTTCTTTAATAACTTTATTCCATACTCATTATGAAAGTCAATTTGCTCTGTTCGCCTCAATTCCCATTTGGCTATTGGTCTATAAATTCTGAAACACTCTGCATATGCACTTTTTTTTTTGTGTGTGTCGACTTTATGGCCCGCCTGCTGTCTAAAAGCCAAGGCAA
Organism: Drosophila lacertosa; assembly: GCA_004143845.1. Classification (NCBI taxonomy): domain Eukaryota; kingdom Metazoa; phylum Arthropoda; class Insecta; order Diptera; family Drosophilidae; genus Drosophila; species Drosophila lacertosa. Next base: position 23,764 of record SCDZ01000351.1, read on the forward strand.
GTCCTCGCAGGACTAGCAATGAGTAAAAGAGCTGTAAAACTGGTATCAACATGCGGCCATAGAGGCGGACATCTGTTCGTGTGCATAAAAACTTTGTTGCCTTCGGGCTAGCAATGTGTCAGCCAAAGTCATATTCATAAATAATAATAATATATAAAGACATGCACACAAACAGACGCTCACACACATGCACACACACATGCATACATATAGATATGTAATTTATGCAAGTGCAAGCGGAAGTTGAAAGAAAAAGAAACACACACACACACACACAGACACATTTAAGAGCTGCACAAAGCAGTGAAAGGCAGCAACAAGACAAACTGACTAACTGACTGACAGACTGACTGACTGAGTGACTGACTAACTGACTGTTTGACTGACAGACCAGTCGGAATATTGCGCCTGCCTGCTTAGCTTTTGAATTATAGAGCAGACATTGTCTGTCTTTATGCGCGCTGTTCTCAAAATAGATATGAAAGGGTATATAAAGGGGTATATAAAATTAGTGGAGACTAAAAAAGGGGTTGCTAAGAACAACATGAAGTGCTTATTGGAAGGTGAGTTCATTTTTTTCTTAGTTCTACAAATGTTATTAATTTATTAGTTATTTCTTTAAATTTACTTAAAAGTTAAAAGAGTATCTTCTAGTCTAATACACACCACAACCACTTGAGCTTGGTTTTCTTTTAAGTTTTGTATTGCGTTGTCTTAAGTTTTCCACTTTCATTAGAACAGGGCCAGAAATGTTGGGGCCTCGGCTCTTAACGGGCTGCTTAAGTGGGCGGCCCAGCACTTGGCTGTGTATGCAAGCGGGCATAATAAAGTTAGCCTTGGCATCAAAGCCAAAGCACTCGGCTCGGCTCGGCAACAGTTTTGCGTCTTGACATTGACATTTGCATGTGGCATAATTTAAGGCCAGGTTGAAATCGGGCCCAAATCAGCTGCCCAATGGCTTGTAAATTGCGTTCCGCTCAAATGCTGTCCATAAAAAAAAATAATAAAGGGGAAATGGGGGCCAAAATGAGATGCCACTAAACCGCCCATTGATTTGCATTTGTCCGAGTCGGGTGGGAGGGTCTATCCCTGATCCGATCAATCTGTACCCAAAGGGCTTAACCAATAAAAGGTTCGCAGGCTCGTATAATTTATGGCCGAGCCGAGCCGAGTCGAGCTGAGCTGAGCTGAGCCACACAATTTATCAAAACACTTTGACATTTCTACAATTTTATTTATTGCAATTTGTCTGATGCTTTCGCTTTTCGGAATGGGGCGAACACTAATAAAACATGCAGTTAAATTTTAAATGCCAATTTGTAGCTACAAAAACAAAGGAATCTCAACTAGATGCCAAGGCAAGTGAGGCTGTGATTGATTGACTGGCAGATACCCTAAAAGAAATGGTTGTATTTGATAGACTTAATATTTATTTTTATTTATTTATAAGTAGGTTTTTATATATTTTTATATTTTTTTTTAAATTTTTTTTATTCGTTATTTTCTTTGGCTACCAAGGAAAGCTTAATTTGTTATTAATATTCAAAAGGCTTGAAAATAACATTTGAATGTTTCTTCCTCTTTCCTACTATGGCATATTTTGACAACATTTTGGTATACCCAATAACAAGCTTAGCATATGCTGAGACTGCATATTAAATTTTATCTTTCTAGCTGATGGACAAATGGATTAGCTAAGCTTAATATTTATATATTTAGCTGGACACTGCTGTTGTCAATCAATTCAAACATATTTGCCCATAAATAAAAGACCTCCCCCCTCCTAAACACAACTCCACACACACACACACATAAACTAAATGCACCTATCTGATATACTTGTCTCCAATTAGATTTATCTCGAGGGAAAATCTATATAGAAATTGTTGCCAGGCGATTAATTAGCGCGTTATTTACGACTATTTAGACCATGTGTCCGGACGTAGTACAATAATTTCAATATCAAGATATGCATAAATTTTAATTAGTTAGCGAACTGCAAACAGCATTTAAATTAATGGCAATTTAAATAGCATAAATCAGCGCGAAGAGTGCAGAATTCTAGTTTAGTTCTAATCGAATGTTTTATGCCCGTTGCGATTTTCATAAATCTCAAATATTTATTTTCTTTACCACATTCGACGGGCGTCGAACGATTTCGCACACGCTTTGGCCAAAAGTGCATGTTGGAAATCGTTGAGCGCCATAAATTCGATAATAAAAACTATTTTGAATACATATATATATATACTATATATATATTTCGAAATGTTTCTTCTTTCTGCGCTTCTGTGTAAACTCAATTAGCTGGCAATGCCGCATCGCTCATTTAAGTTCATTGATTTGGATTTTCGTGGCCGGCCACTCGCTAATTGGGCAGATTTGTCTGACCTGCTTGTAAAGCTGCACAAACAATTGGCCTGGCTAACACTTAGAGCGGTCTATATTTAGATGGCGATCTGACAAGGCTGCCGTGAATGAAACTTCACGCGGCTGCCTCTCAATTATTTTTGGCAAACACTGACAACTGAAGGAAAACATGCAGTGAAATTCGTATTATTATTATTATTATTAACATTATCATTCTCATTCTCATTCTCGATCTCATTATTGTAATTGTGATGCCGCAAATGGGTCAGTGGGGTGTCTATGTTCTGGTCTGTTCTCATCAGAGGTCACACGGAACGGCGGCTGCAGCATTGCGTCATCGGCACTCAACTCATCAAGGAAATATACCAGAAGGCTTCAAGTGTGTGAATAGGAATTTCATTAAAGTGTGAGAGACAAAGGTTTATAAGTACTAAAATGAGTGCAGACTAAGTATTCAAACACATTGTCTGATTAAAGTGGAGTTTAAGTATTCTACGCTATATAAAGATACTCACATAAATGACTAAGTATTCAAAGTATTCATAAAACCATAAATCCTTAACTAAAATCTGACAATTAAATTCAAATTCTTATTAAGACATTCCCTTTATTTTTCGCTTACTTTGGCTCAACACAATTTATAAATTCTTTTCTCTTAATTGCTTGTCAACAAAATGTTTATATTTTTTTTTTGGCTCATTAAGTATTTGACGGACCGTGTCCGACAATATTTATTTCTTATTCAACTGCTTAACACGAATGTTGTTAATTTATTCGCTTTGTGCATATTTAAAATTTCACATAAATACTTGAATACTCATTATTTGTCTGCCAATGTAAATATTTAAATATATATATTTTAAGTCAACTCGCGTTACATTTAAATTGCAGTTGATTTAAAAAATTAATTGCATGCACGCAAAAACCACCACAAAATCCGTTCTTTATTTCGCTGTAGAAATAATAGATGACAACATGTTTGATTGGCATCAAATGCAGCCACAAAAAAAAATTGGCTTTCGCTTAATCACGGTGCATTAAAATTGGCAACAGAATATTACGTATACGCAGCGTCGACTCAAAGGGCAGACCTGTATTTATTTAAACAATTGAAAGCTTAAGCCACCAATGACGTCGACTAATTAGTAGCCAGCCTGTCTCTGTGGCCACACACTGAGCACACCTACAGACAAACCTACCCCCACCCCCTCCCTCCCCCCACAGGAGTTGTCATAAAAATTTAATTAAAACCGTTGCAATTGTCGTCGCATGCACCACATGACTTCCATTGCAGACTATATATATATATATATATATATATATATATATATATGTATATATAGAATAGAAGAGCTGCGCATAAAACTAATTAGAGGTCTGTGGCGTCGCGTTAGTTCAAGCTGTGATTTAATTAAATATTTTTTTCGGGTTCAACAGCGACGGCCTTGCTCTTGAAAAGTCTATTAAAAACAAAAATGGGGTGCGAAGATATTGCGTTGGGTTTTTCATTCGCCACGCTGATTTTTACACATTTCTCTGGCAAACACTTAAATAAGCTGTTTTCTACGCACAAAGTGAAGTACATAAAAGTTTTGCTGCTCTTTGTTTTGTTTTTTTTATTAGACACATCGTAAACAACTTGTCAGCCATATGACAAGAGTTCAATTAAGCATGAAATGAGCAAATACGCATCAACTGACTAGCAGCAAAAGGGTACAGGGTATGGGGTGGCACTCGTCTTGCATACCCTTTTCAAATCGAAAGTTAAAAGTCATGCTTGGGCCAGCTCAAGGCTGAGTAGGGTTCAATTTGTTTAAATGCGTAACATTTTAATAAAACATTAGATTACGTACTTGATTTTTATTAGCCCTGAAGGCCTAGATTTCCGTAACTTACACTTTTTATTTACTATCCTCCCTTTATTGAAACTATTTATAACTGGTTTTTATTTGACTTTCGATACCAAAAGGTCTTGTTTTTTTTTCTGTACGTTAAGTCCACCTTTCAGTTTGTTTTATCTCAGGTGCTTTATCACATGACGCATTCAAAAATTCATAGGTTGCTGATTTAAGATACCCTGTAGTCTAAAGTGTGTACAAAGTTCGCTTTTTTTGTGTAAAATTTAAAGTGAATTGAATAATATAATAGTAGTAAAAATAATTTTGTTTGATTCTCAGAAATTCCTTTGTTTTTGCTTGCTTGTTTTAGCTTTATAAATATTTACGGGGTATTTGCAAGTGATGCCAGCTGTTGCTCTTGTAAATCTGGATGCTGTGACAGCTTGGCAACTTTTGTGTTTTTCCCCTTTTAAGCTTCGCTCGCGGCTTTTGTCAATTTGCAAATGGAAATGTCAGTCATTCATTTTGAAATTGTCACATTCATTGGACAGACACTCACACACACGCACACAGAGAGAAAGGATATATAAGCGTAGGTGTGGTCAGTGGGCGTATTAGCGAATGATGCGACGTATAAAAATAAATGCATTTATATATACTGATATATATATATAGAAAATAATTTGCTCAATTAAGGGGAATGCCAATTCGTAGTATCGTCCGCTAAACAAACAACAAAGCGTTGCCCGAGCTGCTAAGGTAAACAGCGCAGAAAGAGATAGAGAGAGAGAGAGAGAGAGGGAGACAGCGGCATATTAAAAACAACAATAACAAAAGCCAAATTCCGGCCAAAAACAGAAAAACCGTTTGCTGCGTCATTGGCCAATTTGCAGCTGCTTTTGGGGGGGCGGGGAAAATCGGAAAAAACATGCCCAAGCTGAAGATCACAACACAGCAGTTTTTCCGGCTTATATTTGTGTAAATATAATATAAATGAAATTTACGATTTTATAATAAATTCTTTTAGTATTATTTACGCATCGCGCAGCCATTTCAAAGAAGTTTTTAATTGTTTGTCGGTAAAAAAAAAAAAAAAAAAAAAAAAAAAAAAAAACAAAAAATGCCATTTTATGACGCCACAATAACAAAAAATTGTTGCTCCTTGATAAACCAACAAGCCACCAGCTGCCAACCATTGACTAGCCCCATCATCAGTTTGATATATTGAGCGACTAATGCCCCATCATAAAAGTGAGACGAGCTCAAATGTTGTAAATATTTACACAGTCGCCACTTTTTTAATGTGCTTTCGTATAAATAATAATCAAGAAGTAATAATAATAATAAATAATAATGGGCAGCCCAACATAATTAAACAGCTGGATGTCGGCAAAGCAATTGTTGTGTTGAAAGATTTCTGTTCGTGCCCCCCTCCAAAAAAATAAAAAAAAAAAACACAAAAAACAGCAACCAAAAAATAGCATAAAACATGTAGGAATGTTATGTTATAGAGTGTATGATTTAAAAGATACCCTGTTCTTCAATATGAATTGTTAAAAATTCATAAATTATTTTTGACATAAAGTTGAACATATTTTCTTTTTATTTTTATAAAAATAGTTGAGATATACGAAAGCTTATAAACTGTGGTTTTTCTGAGTTCCTTGAGGTTGTTTACAAAAAATAAAATTTGTTTAACTTGTTTATAATTGCTTTTTCAAGCCTGCTTAACTTCTCCTTAATAGTAAATTTGTTATGCCCATTTGAAGCGCCCTTTAAATGTTTACAGGGTATATAAATTTATGCTGATTGCCTCCCTTACGTGCTCCTCAAATATTTGGCCGTGCCTTGTGGCAAACGGCAACACTTTGGCCACCAGCAACTTCTTGGCCAAGTTGTAATTATTAGAATTATTATTGTTAGGCGTGAAAGTTACTTAATGGCACTTTCACTTTTTCGAGCCTCACTCCAAAAGGCTTTCCCCCAAAAGCATTATGTAAAGATAATTTTGGAAAATTCCTGCGGGCTTGTTTGCTGATGTGTGTGTGTGCGTGTGTGTGTGTGGTGTGTGTGTGGGTGTGCCTGTTTGAATTACCGTTTTGAAATTGCCTTTTGCAAGTGGCAGGCAATTGAAGAGCATAACAATGTTAGCTTAATGACAATTACAGTGGTTACAATAAGGCACACTTCAGCTGAACTATTTTTGGTTAATTCAATGGGTTTATTATGGGGCGCAAGGTCTGCGCTAAAGGTTATCTGGGTGTAGAAACAAACGGGGGTCAAAGAAAGCTGCCAAAGTATGCGTATAAAGTTGCTTTTATTCTATTGAGTTTGTTTGCAGCGCTGTGGAAAATTTCGATTTAGTTAAGGAATAAAGAAATAAAGGAAAATATATAAATAAATTATAGATACCTTAAATATTTTTTTATATTTGGGAGTAAGCTCTTAGGCTTAGAAATTAAGTGTTTAATAATTTAAAAGTTCTCAAAATTTAAACAAATACCTGCTAAATATAATAATCTAGCCTTATATCTATCTGAAAAATGCTTTATATATAAATCCACATGAACCAATATTTTACTAGTCTTAATAAATATTTATATATATATTACTAACACATTTAATACTGCAAATTTCTTCAACCCATTTTTATTTCTCTTTATTTCCCTTATTTTATCAGATTATTATTTAGCTTTTTCTATTCCCCACAAATCTCTCGCTTGTGTTTCTTATCTTGAGTTGATTTCAAGTGCGATTCATCAAAATATTTGCCCAGCACAAATCAATTTACGCACTGAAGAGTAATCGTTGTTAGCAGAATCAACAGATTTATTTTTTCACACAAAATCATTTCCAGAATGAAATCGCATAACTTGAATGCACATCTGTGGCAAATGATTTAAAATATATTTCCTTTTGCGGGCCCATAAAAGCCCACAAAAGCGTCTGAAGCCAAATATCATATTTATGTACTTATATGAAAACATGGCCCGTTGACTTCCTTTAGGCATTCATGTTAATTTGTTGCTCCACATTTTTATTTTGTAGCAATTGTTGTTGCCACACAGCGCGTGCAGAATGAGTCTTAAATTAAGAAAACATTCAACAACAATAGCAACAACAACAACAACAACAACAACAACAAAAGAACATGTGTGCAGCTCGGGCATTTGTGTTATTTTAATTATTTCATTTGCAAAGGAAATGCAAAAAAAAGGGCAGACAAAAGAAAAGCATGTAAAGCATTTTCCCCATGTTAACTTTTTGTCTGCGTCGTGCAAATAAATCAAGTTAAGCGGCGAATTAATATGAAATTGAATTGTATTGTTGTTTTTGTTTCTGTATGTTTTTTTCCAATTTCATTTTTAATTTTGCCTCAAGCGAAGTACGAATCAAATTCCGGCCGCTTGCAACATGCAACATTCAATTAATTCACCTGCGGCAACAATGCAACCCAACGAGTTGTTGAACGACAACGACAACGACAACAATTTGTGCATGTCAACAATTAATGTGATTTAATTGTGTGCATTTTTTACGATTTTACATGTCACTTGACACCATTAATTAACCGTAAGTGCAGTTGTTAAATCAGGGCAACTTGTGGGACAACTGAAGAAAACCACAAGTTGATAAACTGTGAAATGCCTTTGATTAATTTTAAATGTTTCGACGATTCACAGACATTTTTTTTGTTTACTTAAGTTGTTTAGATTTTGATAGATAAGTTGTCTGAGAGATAAACTTATAAAGTGGTAATCTGGGAATCCCATTTTAGTAGTTTTAAAAAGTTATGCCTATGCAAAACCATAAAAAAAGAATTATTTTCATAAATAGTTTTGATCTTTTTCCATTCTAAAATATTTTTCTGGCTATATCAAATATTTCACTTAAAATACATAAATACTTTCGTTTAAAAAAATCAGCTAATTTAATTATCCAATCATTATTTAAGCTGGAATTAGGCTTCGGCAATTTTCATGTTAATCATTTAATTAATCAATTATGTATGAAAAAATACATTTGTTGTTATTGCCGCTTGGTTAATTAAATAATTTCACTTTGCAGCAAAAAATCCTGATCATATAATTAAATAAAAATGCAAATTATGGAATATAAATCAAATAAATGTTAATGTCAATTAATGCAGAAATTTATAAAAGTTTACGTAAGTATTTAAAGTGGAAACTTTAGGCAGATATTTTACCTAAATATTGTGGGAATATTCTCGAACGTTTATTGTTATGTTAAATGCAATACACAAGATAGAAAAGGTAAAAATACAAAAATAATTAAACACTTTAGGCAAAATGCATTTGCATATAGAACTTTTCTAATTGAAAATACGAATCCAACTAAATAATTGATTAGTGAAATGCATAAAAATAGCTTATTTCACTTTCAAATAGAACGCTTTGATTTATTTACCAATGCAAATTGCAAACTTGAGCCAGGTTAAGTTTTCCGCTATGAAGATGAATGGCTTTATCGATTTGGCCCGCTCGCCGTATCATGGCCAACGTGGCTGGGTCTATAAATAAGAGTCAAGTCGCCCGATTTCCGTCATTTGAATCGACGACGGCGACTGGGATGATATATATATATATTTTTTTTTGGTTGCATACGTGAAGGCGCGCGCAATGCAAATGGAACTGCGGACACGGCCAGAATTTATGAATGAGCATAAATTAACGAGACTTTTGGGGCTGTCACAAATGTGACAGCAGACGAGGAACTGTAGACAGACTCGGGGCACATTATTTGTTCAATTTGGTGAGAGAGCAGACGACAACAACAACAAAAACAACAAGCTGGCATTTTTGGTGTCAACTTTTATTTTTGTATATGCCATTAAATGAGCGGGAACTTGGCGCCCACTGCGTATACGTTATATGAATATAAATGACTGCTGGCATTTTGTTTTTTTTTTTATCTTCTTTTATTTTGCTTGGACCCTTTTTAATTGAAATTCAAGCATTTTTAATGCGACTCTTTTGTTGCGCTTGTTTTCCTGTCTTATTGTTTTTTTGTCGAGTGGTTTTTTTTCGTCTTCCTGCTGTATTGACGACAATTTGCATAAAGGGTCGGCGAAGCACCGCATGGCGTTTGCATATTGAAGTTTTCTTTTTTTTTTGCCAATGTGCCACCAATTGCCGCAGCAATATTTACATTCAATTTGACCGTCCACCTTTCCGACCAGGCCCAACACTCAAATTTTGTGGCCAACTGCGCATTGAACATTTGCCCAAAGCTGATCCCTTGACCCTGCCGCCCATAAAAGCTGTGTGGCATAGTTTTTTTTTTTTTTTTGGCAACTGCTACCAAGGTACTTGCAACATAAATTTTATTACAAATAATTGCAAATATTTGTTGGCCATAAATATGACAGACAATTGGCAAACGCAGCGGCAAAAGAAAGAAAATTATAAATGACTTTGAATCATTCTGGTTGGATCCGAATCTAAAAAGCCTATATTTAATTGCAATGATATTTTCATATTCAACTCATTTATAAATATAATGAAAGAAGTACAAAATATTGTGTGGAAATTAAATTGTGAATTGTTTTTAATTGTTCAGACATATTTAAATTAAATTTCACACATTTTTCTCTTTAGAATTTCAGTTTGCAAAGAAAACAGGTAAAATTTATTGTAAATTCTAATTCAATTCGTTTCGTTTATGTTTTCAAATTTCATTCAGCTCATGTTAGAGCAAAATTTAATCTGATCGCAGAGTAAAAAAGCAATTAACTAAAAGGATTTAAAATTGCAATGGAATTTTATTTAAAAAATGTAAAAACTTGTTATACAAAGTATTTTAAAACTCTGCTGACATCATAGAAATATTTTTTAAGGCCAATTTTTTTTATTTTGTTCTTAGATCTCAATTCAGAATTTTTTTAAATTAAAAAATCCAAATCAAATCCATTTCCAACCAAACTTTCCACTTCTTTTACCAAAGCAAAAGCTTAAAATTAGCACAAACAATTTTATATAAACAATTTGAAAAAACCCCAAAATCATAAAACTATTCCAAGTAAAGTGCTTTTAGTTTTTGATATTATAAAAATGTATATTTACTTAAAGAACTGCGGTGAAAATTTCCAGGAATTTACAATTATTGTTTTTGCTTTTAATCGTTTAGTGTTTTTGTTTTCTTCACTTAGAGCACAATTTTAAAAACTGTTTGAACGCACGAAACGAATTTGTTGACTTGGCTGTCGAAGTTGTGGTTTTATTGAGAAGAACCGTTAACGTCTAGAATCCTTTGAAGACTGTTTGAAATGTTGCCTGGCGAATGGTTTATCAAAGCCAAAAACTCAACACACCTTGGGCCAGCAAAAAACCAAGAGAGAAACAACCGATAGATGGCGAAAGAGAAAGGGAGCGAGCGAGCGAGAGCGAGTGGAAGCACACACGTTTAGCAACTTACCCGGGGCGAATGAGCGTAGGCGCCGCTCGCAACATTTGTTGCGGCTGGCAACATGTTGCTGGCAACAAACTGTTGAATTTGTTGCCCAGCGTCGGCCCGTTGCGGTTCCACGCATTCCGTAAACAAAACAAAATTGAAACAAAGCCCAAACTGGCATTGGTACAACATTTCTATGTGTACGTGTGAATGAGTGTGTATTGGTGTGTGTGCGTGTGTGTGTGCAAATGATATTGAGAATGTGCTTCAACGGAGCCTTGACTGTGTTGCTGCTGGTATTAGTGGGTGGGTGGGGTAGACTGGTTGGAGTGGGGTGAGAGGCTCTTGGTTGAGCGTGTGGCAAGTGGCTGGCTGGCGCTTTTTATCTGCCATGGCAAAGTGTAAAAATACAAATGAACATAATGCGCAAAATGATTTCCGCCAGTTCAACTTTCTACGCTATGTCTATATTTCATATACGTAGGTGTGACTGTATGTGTGTGTGTGGGTTCCTTTTAATTGTAATCCCCTTGGGTGCTTTGGCTTTCAATGTTTTATCAGCATGCAATATTATAATTCTAGAGCAAAGCATTTGCTTCAGTTTTTTTTTCTTTCTCTCTCTCTTTTTCTTTTAGCTGCTTTATAGCATTTGGCCTTTAGGCTTTAGTTCAAACCGTGTGGGTGTGCGTGTGTGTATTTGTTTGTTTGTGTGTGTGTGTGTGTGCTCGTCAGGCAATGTCAAGTGCGGCTCATGCCATTGCACACACTTAAGCAACTGTTGTTTTGAATACCCTGTACTCAGAAATGGTTTAAGTGAAGTGTTTAATATGAAGTCCTTGAATTTAGGCAGCTTATTAATACTTTTCATAATTATTTATTGTCCCTTAACTACTTTAAATTTAATTATTTAAATAAACTTTACGCAGGCAGACTGACAACTTTGCCCAAATGTTGTATAGAGCATCTCACAGTCGTGCATACCCCAACCACCAATGTTGTTGCGTCGTGTTTTTCATTCAGTTTTCATGCAGCTTTGGCTTTTTTGTGCTTCTAAGTCTTGTTCCTTGGGCTACGCACACATTTGACTACCCTTTTGTGCTTGGCTTTGGAGTTAATTGTTGCTTAGTTTAGAACATGTTGTTTTCTGACTTTATGACGACCATGGATTGCTTTTCAGCTGGTTAAATGTCCATTTTGTAATTGCGCCAGAAAAGCCCTTTAAATGCCCCCACCGAATGTCGCTCGCAGTTTGCAGCGGAAATTACAAATTACAAAGACAACAACAACAACAACAACAATAACAACAACAACATGAGGAGCAGCAGCTGTGATTTCAGAGCATTTAGCAGCTCATCTCAACTATGAAAGCTGGCAATAAATTTCCGTTGTTAATGCGCCGCTTATCGCTCAATTGGCGCAGACTAAGCAGCTTTTCCAGCATTTTCCAGCCACCCCCTTCCCCCTTCCCCTTTGGCAGCTGATCTGCTTGTTCGCCGATAAACAACGAGCAAAACGGAAATCGTTTTGTTTACCCGAAATGTTGTTAAAATTAAAATAATTAAATACCAAATAAATGGCTTTAGCATAGCGGGCAAGTTCATAATAATCACTTGGCTAAAATGCCATGTTTTGGCCAAAGTGCTGCCATTGTTTATATTATGAGCCAGCCAAAAAAAAAAGTTGCACAAGCTGTTTTATATTTGTTTTATATTTGTTTTATTTTTTTGTTCTTTTTGTAGTTCCATTGAAAGCATTTTTGGAATTTTTAAATTGTTTTCCGTGTCGTTTTATTTTTTTTTTTGTTTTGCATTAAAACATTTAAATGTGTAAATATGTTAATGGCATTTCGTGGGTCGCCGCCGCCGTCGCTCACATGAATAAAACATTTAAATGTTAAATCACAATAAGTAAGAAAAATACAAAAAATTTTCATTTTTTAGTCGTTCAAATTGCGGCGTCACTTTGATCAAGTGCGGGTTTTTGGTGGGGGGGCAACCACAAAATCAATTGTGAGAATTTATTGCGTTTGACTGCCCCAAAAATACACACACACACACACACCCACGCACACACACACAGTTAGGAAACTCAGCAAGGCGGTAAAAAAGTATGCTGCATATTTAGAGGCTCAAATATTTGCCACCGCGACAAAAGTAAAAAGTTTTTTATTGCTCGTGTGTTCTGTGAAACGATTACGCCAGACATTTAGTAGGTGATAAAATAATGTCGGACAAATCTATAAAAAATATACAAAGTAAACATAAGCTGATTGAAATATTCTCCCACAAAAGTATCCAATTAAACTAAAGTATCTTAAGCAATTAAGGCAAACAAAGCTTACTAAAAATACCTTCAATTTGTACTTCCCCAAAAATTTTAATTCATTTTGAAGAACATCTTGACTTAACGACATTTTGTTTGTACTTATTTTGAATAGAAAGCAGCCGTTGTCAATGCTCGTTTAGAATTCCTTTATCAGCTGTGAGCTTATTGAAAGCTGCGGCAGCTTTTCGGCTGCCCAACTAAAGCTTTATTTATTGTTGTTTGCTTTGCGTTAAATCGCCCTGCATTATAATCGAGTAAATGGAAGAATTGAAGACGAACAGAACTCAAACTTAAATCAAGCGAGCTAATTAATTAATATGCAAACAATGCGGCAAATAAATGTTTGCCACTCGACTCAAGTCAAAGGCCGAAATCGCAAAGCGAAAATGAAGAAAGGAGTAAGCGACTAGATGATACTCTGTTAAATGTGACAAGAAATAGAAGCAAAAAAAATAATACAAACCTAATTCCTTTGAGTTTTCTATCTGTTACCTTTTCTTCGTTCAGCTTGAATATACCCTTTACTTTTGATCAGCTTTTAATGAGCATTGCCCGTGGGCGTATTGAGACGCCCAGTGCCAAATTCGAGTGATTTACTCGCATTACCTAATGAAAGTGGCACCGGGCAGCCAAACCCCATCGATTGGATTAGGAGGAAGGAGCTGCTGCTGTTCTGGTTATAATTGGCCTGGCCAATAGTAAGAGTAAGAGTCGTATGTACGTGCTCGGTCTTGTGCAGTGCTTATAAATTAAGTTAATTGCTTTGCATTAATTAGGCTCGTGCCATTGTGCGGGCCACGCTCTGCGCATCAATTGAAAAATTAATGAAATCACCAAACCAGCCAAAGCCACAAAACAGAAATGGAAAATTCCATTCATTCATTTTTGCGCTGCGGACAATTTGTAAATCACAAACAGTTTTGAAGTGTTAACAACTGTTGGGACCAGCTGCCTAACCTGGCTGGCAAGTCCAAAAAAAAAAAAAAAAAAAAATCAAACGTGCATAAATCAATGTTTGGGATCCTTGTGGATGCCTCGCTATTGACACATGTTTGCGAGGTCCTCGCACAAATTGTGTCTGACATCTTTTAGGCGGACTCGTCAACACACATTTGCAGTATGCAGGCTCGCCATTGTACCCTGTAATGCGAAGGACAAGGGCATGACGGACTTGAGAGCAGGCAGAATTAGTGTAATGAGAAGCAAAGAAGAAAGAAAAGTAGAAAGTTGGAATTGAAATATAGGCCAGAAGATGTACATAATAAAGTAAAGCGAGATGCGAAAAGAGAAGCAGCAAAGAGCAAAGGCAAAAGCTAAAAACAGAGATAAAGATCGAGGGAGAGAAAGGGAGAGAGAGAGAGAGAGAGCGAGAGAGAAAAAAAGTAAAATATGTCATTTTTTAATATATGTATATCTAGTTAATCCCGATGTATTTAATAAAGGGAAAAGAGAATTGTAAAAAAGTTATATAGAAAATTAACAACAGAATCAATATAAAAATACTTTAAAAAAATATCGCTCAAAAAAGATTATATTTATATAAAAGGCAGTAGTAAATTATTTTTTATAACTTGTTTATATTATACAAAATATCTTAAGGTCTTACATTGATATTAACTAATTTTAAATAATTTTTTTCGTTTATTTATACAAGATATGTTAACAGTGATAATAACTTATTTTATATAATTTGTTTATTTATAAAGTAATTTGTTTATATTTTACAAGATATCTTTATATTGATAATAATATATTTCATATAATTTATTTATTTTAAATAGGGTATCTTAAGGCCTATCACTTAATATGCCTGTCCATTTTAGCCGCTTTCAATTCGATTTTGTGTATTTTGACGCATAGGGGCGCCATTTTGTGTTGACAACTGGCAACAACTGCAGCTGCGGGCCAGCATTTAACACTACACGCAACTGCCACACACACACACATACACTCGTATAGTCTGCTTGATGGCTTTCAATTACAACCGCAGCAAAGTTTATATATATATATATATAGGGGCGAACAGTGAACAAATGTAAATTTGACAGGCAGCTTTTTGATTTGATTTGCATTGACTGCCAACTGCTGAGTGAGTGCATTTGAATGAGTGCATTCCATTCATACCGATTCATATTCGGCATTTGTATTTGGTTCAGTTTGCGTTGGCAAATGGCATGCAAATATTATTTTAGATACAATCTGTTTTTGGCTCGCTTTTGTGGTTTCTGTTATAATTTCTACAAATTGATGCAAGAATTTCTGTGCCACAATTTATGCTGCAGCAGCTTTGACTTTACACTGACTTCCTTTTTGGGGCTTGTCTGGACAGTGTAGTCCCAGCAAGGACCAAGCTTCACTTTATCGTTCTCCTTTGTAGCACTTTGCTGCTTTGCATGCAAAATGTACTCACTATGTCGTTCATTGCGGCTGTATATATATGTGTGTGTGTCTGTGTGTGTGTGTGTGTGTGTGTTTTAGTATCCTGTGGTTTCGCTTTTCTATGACACTTTGGCATGATGGCATCTGCATCTTGTGTGTTAAGTCCACAAACATTTCTAGCACTTTTCCAATTCGATTTTATTTATTTTCCAACAGTTTTTGCCTGCCACATTCTTGACATTGTTGCACGCACTATGTTTATATACTCAACTAGCTGTAACTAGTTGTTTGTTTATCGCAAATTAGATTTGCCGTAGGTTGATCAACTTTTCCATTGACACTTTTCATGACACACGCTGCGTATGCGTGATTTTTGTGCTTTGTATTGAATGAAAGTTAAACCTGAGTAACTTTTACTAAAGGGTATCCTATGAAATTATTATCTAACTTAGCCAGAACAAACACAACTACATGCGAGGGTGGATCTAAAAGTTGCTTTATAATTCCTTTTTGAATAAAGTTTGCTTTTAGTTTGTTATTTATTAATCAAACTTAAATTCCTTTTATGCAGGAAAGTTTACAGGGTATACACACAACAAAGCTGCCCCTTGAGATTTGTTTAGCCAACATAAAAAATCATGACCAATTCGTGACCTTCGTCGAGGTCTTCATCTCGGGGCCATTACGAAATACAATTTTAATTAAATTCACATCAACAACAGCGATCTGCGTTAGCTGCAAGCACGCAGCAGCAGCTTTTATAAGCCGCTTTGAAGTCTCCCTTTTCCCCTCATCCAGCTCCGCCAGGCAACTCTCCCCGTCACGTGCTGCTCAATTAATATGCGTTCTCGTGTTGCCAACCAACAACCTCCCTTCCCCCCTTCCCCCTCTCCCCTTTCCCTCACCCAGTGACTGCTGCATTTTGTGATTTGACGCATCATTTGCATTTCTAATTACTGCATTTCTCAGACTAAGTCTCATTCTCATTCTCATTCTCCTTTTGCTTATGCTTTGTTGGCCTTACTCGTGTTTCCATTGTTGCTACAACATTATTTTAGCTCGCCTCGCGTTTCGCGGACTCTTGAGGCACGTGATTTTTGCTTGCAGCTGCTGCTGCTGCTCTTAAATTTGCATGCCGCATGCTGCACGCTTTTTATGTTACCCTGCAATCATTAAAAATGGTTTAAGAAGGGGTAAGCTAAAATTTATTAAGTATACGTAATGGATAAAAAGGAGCTAGGGAAACAAAATTGAAGTTAATTGCTTATTGAAGCTTGGAGGAACTTAAGCACATTTATCAGAATAATAAATAAATATAAATATAAATAAATAAATATATAAAAATAATATTTAATATATAATAATTATCTATAACATTTATGCAATTTTTCTACAAGATTTTGGTTGCAATAAGTGTTTTCGGTTTAAATAAAGGTAAGCCGTTTTACCTAATGTAGAGTCAATAATTTTTTGTACCAATTTAAATACTTACTTTAAGCTCTAAATATAACAAAACTATCTTTAAAAATATATTTAATATATTTTATGATGTAAAACGTAGCTAGAAGTCTCCTTCTTTAAGTCTGTAATAACTTAAAACGACAATTCACAACATTTCAATGGGCATCTTCTAGTCGCGTATTCACTCAACTCAAGCACTCTTACTTGTTTTAATTCCCTTTTGAGCTGTTTATTAAGTTTCCTCGACACACTTTGGCCTCGAGCCTTAAATTCCTGTGTTGCGCTTTAAACGCGATTTTTGCAAATGGTTTTTGATTCAATTGCCGGCAACAGTTTCAAACGCTTAAGTTCCCATTCAATAAGCATTAAACTAAGCTAAGTCGGATTAAACCAAACTTCTTAAACACTTATTTTTTCTATTATTTTCTTTCTTTTTATTTTTTTTTTTTGGTTAAATTGCAGAACTTAGCTATGCAAAAGGGTTGCTGGCCAAATAGGGGTGCCAGCATTGCAATTGGGGTGCACTTATCGCCCAGCTGCTTATCGTTCTTGGCCAAGAACACACACACACATACACACACACACACATACATATAATGTCATTTGATAGCTGATACTTAAAGCGAAGCTATATTCCAATTATGTCTGTGTCTGTTATTTGATTACCATCATTAAATGCTATTCAATGTCCTTTAATTGCTGTCGCTCTAGTTTGCCTCGGCACGCCAAACTAATAAGTGGAGTTTGATTTAAGTTTATAATACTTAACTTTAGCCTTCGACATTAATTTTTAAGACGCAATAAGCGTATTGGGAAGGGGTTTAGAGACGAACAAAAATTATATATATATACATATATACATATATATTTCTTTCGGCTGATATAATTTTCTTAGACATGAATAGCTTGTCGTGTTTAGAAATCCAGTCACGCTGCCATCTTCCTTTGAGCCTTGAACTGTTTGCCAGCTATGCGCCTATTGATTTTACAGTTCCAAAAACACAAAAAAAAAAAGAAAAGAAAGGAAACTATTTAAAGTTTTCCAGTTTGCCACCGGGCCAACCGCAGCTATGGCCTAACAAATTTTTGGGGGCCGTCACTAATGCGGCCCCCAAGTGTCCAACTGCAGCTGTCACTCTCCATTGCCGCCTGCGCTGTCTTGTTTCATTTCCGGTTTGTCGGCACGAGTTATGCGGGTCTTATTTTTTTTATTTTTTATTTTTTTTTTTTGCAGCTACTTTGATTTCGGAGCTTGCCAAAAAGTGGCAAAAGTAGCTCGCAACTTGCAGCTTGCCACATTTCATTTTCACTTATCTACGTGTTTTTTTTTTTCATAAGTTTTCTCACATGCCAACTTTTCACTGATTTTCAATGTAATATTGTTGTTGTTTTTTCTTCTTCTCTTATTTACGAATACTCAACTTTACCGCATAGTCGTTGAACTGTGAATTGTTTGATATATAAGTACACGTTTCAAATGCTTATTGTTTAAAAATTCATTTGCCGTGCGCACAAAAGTATGCTACGATTTTGAAGTCTGTGGCCTTCGGGCAAACGCAACGAGCACACATAGCGTATACTTGATATTGCAGCTGTTGTGGTTAGTTAATTTACCCAAGATGACCAAATATTTATTTAGTTCGTGTCTTCATTGTTTTGCTGCTTTTATATGTGCTCTCTTTTCAAATCATTCCCTTTCTTGACCATTTATATATATATATATATATATGTATTTAGAAACGAGTCTTGACCTTTTTATTTCTTTTACACAAACTTACTTGCGTTTTGTCAGCTGTTTCGTAACGATGTCTTTGGCAGAGAGCCAACTTGATTTGAAATACTTAAAGTTGATGTGCTACAAATGAAGCTATTTATTAAAGTCCTGTTTAGTTTCCATTCTGCATATTTGTCTGTCCGTTTATCCAGATTATGTTCAAGATGAAACATTAGCTTTGTCTATCAGCATATTTAATATACCTTAGCTTTATTTAAGCTCCCTTATTACCAATAGGGCAATATACTTAGGCATTAGCCAAGGATATTTCCCCAAGTGCTTAAAAATAATATTTAGGACTTTGCCTCGACTTTGTTTTATTTGATTTCATATTCAGTGCGGTAGACAAATTTTCTCTTTGCCATTTAGTTGTGCCCGAAGCACTTGGCATATTAAATATCAATGCTCAGCCAGCTTTCGTTTGTGGCTGCTTAAAGGTAAGTGCAAAAACACAAACACACACTCACATTCAGTTACACGTGTCGTATACGTAATTGTATGAGTAAGTGGTATGCATTTGAAATTCATGCGTTCAATTCTATGACACCTGCAAAAAGAAATGTTTTCATATGTGTGTGTGATAAAAAATGCAAAAGGCCGCAGGAATTAATAATACAAAGCTTTCAAGTGTGCGTCAGTGTCATTAAAATAATTATCGACGAGTGCGACGACGTCATTTATACAAATTATTTCCAGCTTAATGCCACATTACACATGCGCCACGTTGGCCACGCCGCAAGCAGCATTCATATGTGTGCCACAACACGTGTGTGTGTGTGTGTGTGCGCATCTTTTTGAGCCCTCTAATGAGCCACGTTTCCATTTGTGACCCCGCCCACGCACAAACAAAATGCCAAAAGAGAAACTGAAACCGAAACCAAGGAAAAAAAAATCGCCATTTTTTTCTCTCTTTGATTTTGTCGTGCGACAAATGTTGACAAATTTTCATGGCACAGCGCACTTCCGGCCGGTGGCAAAAGGCCTTAACCACCCGCCGACTTGGCTGCCGATAAACAAACAAATCGCCTTCGGCAGCTGCCAAACTAGGCGCAAAAGTTCCCCCGCCTGAAAATGCTGGCGTTTTAATTGCTCAGATAGCGCGAAATGCTCAAAGCTCAAAGAGCAACAATCTGCGGGGTTGGGTTTTTTATAGCTCTCGGGGCTCTTCGTCCGGCGTTGATTTATTGTACACAAAAATAGTTGGCATACCAAGTTGGCTAACTCAGTAAGGGCCACTGTCGCCAGCTCTTTATGTCTTTATCACTTTGGGGACTTTACACAGGCAACGCGCTGTCCATGCAAATTAGTTTCACTGTATGTGTGTGTTTGTTTTTTGGGGTATATTTAAATACATATATTTATATACGGTCGGTCGATGCTGGCTTACAATTTTGTTGCCTGTCACATTTAATTGCCATTTGGCAGCAGCCGAAACAAGTATGGCCGAAATCAGCTAACAGACATTAAACAGGCTCAAACTGAGAGCAGAGAAGTACACTGGAAAATGTGGCTTTGATTAAAAGAGTTACATGGTTTATTATTTACTATTATTTATTATTTACTATTATTTTAGTTCAACTTGTTTCTTCAAGTGTTTGCCACTCAATTGTGTCACAAGCACAAATCTCAAATGCCACAAAACCTGTCTCAGTGTGTGTGTGCTTAACAATAAACATGAAGCATCAAAGCCGCAGATATTGTCACACACACACACACACACTTTCACAAACATACACACTCAGAACGTCATTGATCGGAAGCTGAGTGTATTGTGTCTTGTTTTGGGGCAAAAGTGATGCCACATCAGCTTAGCCGTTGGCTTTCGGTTAAGTCTCTAGGTTTAGCCTGGTCTATAAATGAACAATGGCAACTATTGGCAGCCGCAAGGCACTTCAGTTTTCTTTGCCAAAGGATAAGTCGATGTTTGGCTTTTATGTGCTAAGACTTTAAGTTGTTGTCGTGCGGCTTATTGCCTTGTTTATGGCCTATTATTCAGGCGTAGTCGTAGCCTTAACGACACTTGACAGCCCATAAGTATAAACTGCCTTTGACACGCCCCCCCCCCCACCCCACTGTACGCCCCCCGCTTCTACAGCGTAGACTAACTGCAGCTCATTAGCGCGCCAAGTGGCGCTGACAAATTTTCGGCAACGCCCCGTTGCATGCAACACTTACAAATGGCCATCCAAGCGGCGCCACATGAAATAATATATATACATAAGTATAAACAAAGGCAACAAGCGACAAACCAAAGCGCAACAGTTGCAAAAATAAGCTGCCACTTTAATTAATTCAATTTGCATACATTTTGACAGCTGCTTTGAAGAGCTGCTTGAAATAAAAGTCCCACATTTTGTACAGTAAAGTGACTAAACAGTTTTAAACCTGTAGTTATCCTGTTAAAAGCATGTTAAATTTGTCATGTTCCTTATAAATTTATCAGCTACCTTAGACTGCTGTTAAATTTATAGCTGTTGCATTAGCTTGTCCTTAAGCCAAATAAATATATAACAACCTAAATTAAAAACTCTTTTATTTTAATCAGAGTCACAAAACAAGTTCCTTGTATCTTTACCAGCTACTTTTGCTTTGCTGTTAAATTTAATTTTTAGTCTATTTTTTCTTGTTTAAATTATTAATATTTATTTATTATTTTTAGGCAATTTTTTTGGGTTCAAATTGTTATTATTTAGATTGCCAGACTGGATAAAATAGTTGGTTAAATATTTTAGGGCAAGAAAAATATGATTGTTGCTTCAATATAAATTCAAGCATTAAAAGCTGTAGTCTACTTTAAAAAAAAATTGAATTAAATTAAAAATACATATTAAATATACCCCATTAACTAACATTGCTTTATATAAAAACCATTTTAGTTAACAGTGCGTCTCAAAAAGCAGCAATTACTCAACGGCAACCAATCTCAAAATGAGCTGCATTTAAAATGAGCATGAAGCGCTTTTAAGGTTAACGCGAATAAACCGCCAATTTGCAGCTACTCGCAAGCCACGTGTAAATATTTATTTTTAGTCAGACGCCAACGAATGTTGCCACACATGCCACACGGGTAAACTTCAGCGCCAGCCAGGCAGGCAACGCGTCGTATGCGTAATATGCGCTTGAGTCGCAAATTTAAATCGTTAAATGCGAAAATATATTTATATTTATATTTATTTTTATATATACATATTTATGCAACGTGCAATAAACAAGCCACAAAATTGCAAATTGCGTTTGGCAAATTTTTAGTATTCGGATTCGAGAACGCAAAAGTTTAAAGCAAGCGCTGCATAATAATTGAAATTTTCATTTGAAAACTTTTACAATTTGCAAGCGATTGCCAATGGGAGCTGATGAGTCGCATAGGAGAAGTGAAAAACAAAACAAAAAAACATGAATAAAGCCAGCAATAAAAGTTGTCGCCCACTCAAAACAACAACAGCTGCAAATGGCCGAGGAACATAGTGCGATAGATACACACGCACACACACACGCACACGCACAAGGTGCTTCATTGATATTCACGTGTAGCACAAATTTCAATAAAAGATTCAATGCAATATGCAACAAGGGGCGGGGGGGGGGAGGGGTAAGGGTTAAAGGTGCGTATGACGAATACTGTTGTGAGTACCCATTGCATTCAACGCGTCTAGCTGGACACGTAAGCAGCGGTTAAACTGTGCGTAGCGGTGACTACACTGGAAAAAAATGAAGTGTATAAGAAATATAAACATTATAAAGAGTATTGACAAGATAGGCTTATATACTAGTGTATATATTAAAGCTTGAATTAAATTTATAAATTCAATTTATATATACAAATTATGCTTTAAGCTCTGAGCTTAAATAATTGATCAAATTTTCTTGTTTAAGTTTGCAGCACAATTAAAAAATTAAACAACAAAAATAGTTAAAGCTGCTTTAAAGAACATTTGATACAAGATAATTTAATAATAATAATAAATTTAAGCTAATGTTAAAAATAATAATAAATAATATTCAGTTTTAAAAAAAAGTATGCACATATTAAGAATAAAATTTCTAAAAAATATATATATTAAAAATAAAGAAAATTTAAGAAAGTATAAAATTAATAATTAATTTCAAATTGATGTAAAAACTAAATACATTTTTTGATTAGATTATATTCATTTATATTTAACTTAAGCTTAAATTATTTTTATATATAAAGGTGTAGATTTTTTAATAATTATTATTAGGCCGCCTCCACTTTCGCTCAGTGTTGTCATGCACCGGATTGCACCAAATACTGTTGATAAACTATAGTTAATACTGTACACAATATACCCTCACGAGTGTATTCGAATGTGTGTGCGTGTGTGTGTGTGTGTGTGTGGGAGTGTGTGTTAAGGGGCGTGTCGTGTTGTGCAGCTGCTGTTGAGTGCCGAGTTAAGTTTCGAATGCGCCCGATGATGATTGCAGCTATGCGAAAAGCGATGCCCAGCGGGACGTGTCGCAGCGATTGCAGCCACGCCCACAATCGATTGGAGGACTGTCAATTTGTGTGTGACGTGTACGGCAAATAATTAGCTTTGGCCAGGGGTGGGGGGTGGGGGGATTGGGGGGTAAAGCCAAAAGCGACTAGTGCAATCAACTGTGTTTAAAGCGCAGTCCAAACAATCTGCTACAAATACCCCTCCACCTTCCCCTCCCCCTTTCCGCACCTGATGGAAATTGCCGTTATTGTTGGTGCACAATTTTCACGCGCATTTTGCTAAATTGTTTTTCGTTGTGGGGGCCACAAAAAACAATGTGCTCACAATAACAGTTAGGCGCATTTGCCACGCCCAGCCGAACGCCTATTTTAATGTGTCGTCAAGTTGGCTAATAGCTGCTGTTATTATATTTAATGTATGCATAAAGAAAATGTAAGTGTTTTAGCTGAGATGGGTTGACTAAAGGATGCCCTGTAAGAAAGTATTTTCTTTTGATTATTGGTTAAAGGGATACAAAATTTTATATAATAAATATAGATATAAATAATAAATAATATAATATGAAATAAAGTTATATATAATCAGCTTAGCTGTTTATTCTTACCTCAAATATGTATGCACACACTTTTTTCCATATTGTAACATATCTCTGCATATAAGCAATATACCCTTTTAGCACATATTTAGCAAATACAGGGTATTATTAACCGAAAAATACACTGTGTATGCCTCATGAAGTCATCAGAATTGATGCCATCGATGGCAATACACACACACACACACACACACACACACACACACACACACACACACACACACACACACACACACTTACACACACTCACACACAGAAATTCAGCTACGGGGCGTATGAGTAATCGAGCGTTCGTTGGCGCGGCAAACAACATAAAACTGATGGATATGTACTTAATATAAATATTGAACGACCGATGTTATTAACAATTTATTTATTTATACTTTTGCGTTGTTCGCATTTAATTTACAATTTCGTGTGCATTGCGCATAAATAATTGTATTTTGTTTATATACATAATTTTAATAGACAAATTATAAAATTACGCGCTATTTGCCGAGAATTGTGAGCGGGTGTGAGTATACGTGTATGTGTGTGTGTGTGTGTGTGTGTGTGTGTGTTAAACATGCATAAATCGAGTGCGCTGACACAAAAAAACATTTAAAGTAAATAATGATTTTAATCGCAAAAAGAAAACAAAAGAAAAATTAAGCTGAAAAGTTGGCTAATATTAAATACCCTGTTGGGAATGTTATAATATGACAGGGTATTGAGTTAAGTAACTAAGGAAATGCAATTGATCTGGCTTAAAATCGTAGAGAAATTTATAAGAAAAATATATTTGCAAACTGATTTATTTGATAGCTCGTTTAAGGTATTAAATTTCTGAGAATCGCATAGAAGGGCGCAGCACATTTATTTAAGCAAACCTTTACTTATTACTTTATCGATTCAACTTGACACAAGGATCAAACATATGTGCATTTATCCTTAAGAGCTACGTTTCCGTTCTTTCCCTATTACCTTCAACTTTATTTAATACAGGGTAAAAGTCGAAACAGATTTAAATTTATGCTCATAAATTGCCGTGTTCTTTATGAAGATTAAATACGCCAACTGACTAATCAAATCGCGGCTGCTTTTCCGACTAACTGTGCTTTATTTATCTGCTGATAGGCGAGAGGGGCTCGTTATTCATTTCAGAAGCAGAAACGAGAATTCCATTTTCTATTTAAGGCTATAGTCAAAGTTTTTGCTTTGTTTGCGACTCGCTTTCAATAGCCAATTAAGAGCTTAGTGCCAGCCCCGCCCACGCCCCCTTTACCACGCCCCTTTTATCACTTGGCGCGAGCTCGTCGCAAATGTTGTGCAAAAAGATACATAAAATATGCCCGGACAGGACGAAACAACAGCAACAGCAGCTGGCAGAGTTCTCCGCTGTTCGTTTCACGCTGCCCAGGACAGACTCCTTGGCCACGAGTCCTTTTTGTTTTTGCCCCGTCTTATATGCATGATGCCTTTCCACGCTGCCTGTTTTGTGGATTATGTGGAATTTTGTTGCTGCTTTCAGTTATTTTTTGTTTTGTTGAATGTGCGCACAAGAGATTTGCAGCAACAACAACAACAACAACAACAGCAACAAAAGCACTTGTAACCAAAAAAAAAAAAAACCATGAGAAAATCTCTGTTGAAAAGTTGTTCGTAGTCTTGCGTTTAGCCGCAACATTTCCACGGAATTTTCCTTTGCTTGACACTCGCTTTTAATAAGCATAAAACACATAACTTCTAGGAATTTTCCTACCTGACAATTACAAAATTTTTAATTGCATGCGAAAAGCTCTTAAAACATTTCTCTCATATTTCCAATTAGATTATGCAAATCTTTCAATTTCCAATAAGCAATTTTACTGTTGAATTTAATAGAATTTTTATTTTCATTTACATTTTCCTTTAAATTATTTGATGTAATCAATGCGAACTTAATATATGTTTAAAACAAAAAGCGAACTCGTAATTATATTTAGCTCTCAGCTGCAAACATATTTTGTGGTTAACAATTACATAAATGTAAAATCGTGTGTAAAACTAGAATTACAACGAATAAGAAAATGCTTCCTTAAAGGTAATAGACTACAAGTTACCCTTTAAAAATGTTTTAAAAATTTTTATCTAATATGGGATGATTAAAAAAGTCGAATAGAGAAATTTAAATAAGTAACCATCATTCATTTAAAATAAATTTAATTTACTTAGCTTAGCTCTCAACAGATAATTATCCCATTTTCTCTATTTACAGAGTACAAACAAAAAAAAGTTCACATTTATAATTGTGTAAATTAAAAGGTTTAATCAA
This sequence comes from Drosophila lacertosa, assembly GCA_004143845.1. NCBI lineage: Eukaryota > Metazoa > Arthropoda > Insecta > Diptera > Drosophilidae > Drosophila > Drosophila lacertosa. The sequence goes on from SCDZ01000351.1 coordinate 49,667, forward strand.
CTGATTATAATTTAATGATATGGAAAATTGCATTCCATTAGGGATAACGCGTGGAGTGCTCAAATATCCCGCTAGCAAACACACACAGGACGCGCACAGGACACAAACAGGACGCGCACAGGACAAATGTTAATAAAATCGAATTGCATGAATAATGCACGGAATGAGTGTGGACTGAGTATGTTTTGTTGGCCCTGACAACTGGTCGTAGCTCGTGCCAGGACCTCAATTAAGTTGTCAAATATGTCCTAATGATAGCGCTTAGTAGGCGACAGACTGTGTTCTCAATGTTCTTGGCCGTGTCTGGGATCTTTTGTTGGCCCAGTTAAGTGCTAGTTTGGTAAACAAATGAAAGAGAAACCCAAGGTAAACTACAAAGGCACCAAGGACACTATTATGTCAGTATTACACCCATTCGTATTTACACATAATTCGCTTATGCATTTTGTATTTGCTGGCACATGTGTAAAGCCAGCTCAAAATCTTCAGCTATATATATATATTTTGTGGCCCTGCGCCGCCAGTTAAATTATGATACCCTGTAAACTACAAAGTGGACCAAAAAGGTATCGTTAAATAATAGATAAGGAAGGATAAATAGATATATAGATTGATAGATAGATAAAAACATAGATACATATATACATATATATATATAGATACATAGATACATAGATACATAGATACATAGATACATAGATACATAGATACATAGATACATAGATACATAGATACATAGGTAGAAGAAATATTACAACTATTTATTAAAAATATTATACAAACACATTCTATTTTCACCATGTTGGAAGTAGAAACATCAGCAGGTAATAAAAAGGACGCAGCTTTTAATAAATATTTGTCACGCTTTATTTTGAGACACGAGAAATGCAAAAAACACGTCAAAATATTAGCTAAATGCAAAGCATACAAACACATTCCTTTCTCACTATATTGGATGTAGAAACATCAGGGGGTCAATAAAAAAATACAAAGCTTTTGCCAGTTCTTTGTCATGCGTTTTTAATTGTGTGAATAAAAAAGACAAAGTCAATGCAGAAAAAGCCTTTAAAAAACATTTTACAAGCTGCATAAAAAACCTATGAAAAAGGAATGGGATTGAAAGTAGTTTTTGAAAGCGGATCAATGAAAGGAGACTGTTCGCAACGGGGTATCTTTGAGTTGTCCAGCGTGGAGCGTGCGAGCAAGTGCTTTGTTGTCGCTGCTTTGAAGCATCTGCATATTTACATTAATGTGTATTTTTAGCCCTCGTTGCACAATGCCAGCAACAACAACAACAACAACAACAGCAACAGCAGCAAAGACAAGGGCAAAACCCCAGTCAAGGTGGCCCGTGTTGAATGAGATGAGTGCTGCTATTCAAACAGCAAACGAAAACAGAAATGGAAATAAAGAAGAAGTAGAGGAGGGGAAAAAAAGTAACGTTATCTCCATGTGACTGTTGTGGTTGCCAGTCGCGAGTCCAGGGCCAAAGGATTGCCATGTGCAGAAGGTCATGCAGATTGGAAAAGCAGCAGCAAATTGGATTTTCGCATCTTTGGCTGCTGATAAGCGAGGCGATGTGTTAAGCTGAACTAAATGCTGTTTGGCCTTCGGCAAAACGTATAAATATTGTGGCAAGTTTATAAACTGTGCGACAGCGACAACTTGAAAGTGGCAGCAAACTTTGTTCTGTATTCAGCTGCACATTTGCCGCAACAACATGCACGAGACGCGGAGGACACGTTCCGTTGATGTCTACATTCTGCTCCTTATTTATCACCTCCTGCACTTTGGTCACGCAAACGAAGCCAGCCAGCCAGCCAGAAAGCGAGTCCTGCCATTGTCGCCGCCTAACCCAGATCTCGGTGACTTCTTTGCTTCCACTTGACTTCGCTTTTGCATGTGCTCGCCATTGTTTGTATCGCGTGTCCCTCCCTCCCCCAACCCCCCTTTGGTACGTGCTCATAAACAATTATTTATGCACAAAAAACACAAATGTTAAGACACATATATATATATACTATATATATATTTTCATGTGACAATGATAAGGCACTGAAAATGTCGTGGCATAAATTCTGAAGTGCACAACATTATATATATATATATTTTTTTTTTTGTTGGCACGAAAAACCGCTTTGGTAAAGCACCCGAATTGTGCTCCTTGCCGTTGCCTCAATTTGTTTTCTAGCATTCAGTCCAGGAGATAAGCCCATCCCTGGCCCATCGGTTCAGTCACAAATCTTTGCGCCTTTATTGGACAACTAGTTGGGAATGGAAATTCTAAAGTTCAACAATCTTTATAAGTCCGTCAAGAAGTCAAAATTCACATGATTTATTAATGGATCTACCTAAAAAGTTAAACCCTACTTATATTTAAAATTATTTTGCCTAAAAGTGCCTGTGAAAAATGTCCAACAAAAAATTCATTTAAAGCGATTTTAACATTGTCAAAACTTAAAAAATTTTATAACAAAAAAATGTAATTTTCTACCCAAATTTTTTTAATTATTTTTCTATCTAAACAAGTCAAAAATTCTGAATTTTCCTGAAAATTTGGAACATAATTCAAACACTTTGGCAGCTATTCATTTGTTCAACTTCTTAACAATAATTTTTGAGCAGAAATCTAAAATAAAAGCAAAACTTTTGAATGGTTTTCAGATTTTTGGGCTGCTCAGTTTTTTTTTTTTTTATGTAAATTTTCTTTTTCTGCGCCTCCCAATTGTAATTTAACACGCACAATGCGAGGGAATTGCGTCAAGTGTCCGCGGCTTTGCCACCTTGCCTCATTTCGCGTCCTTTTTATGCCACATTCAAGTTGACAGCGACCCAACAACAGAAAAAAAAGAGCAAAAAAAAGAAGGAAAACTTTTGGAAAATGAGCAGCAGGCTGGACGAACATAACTTTTTTTGTTGCCTGATAATATTTAAATAATAAATGAGTTTTTGACAGGCGGGCAACAGTTTTGGCATCGGGCCTTGTTTGGGTCAATCATTTTGGTGGGGACGCCCAGCCTCGCAATTTGTCCAACCAGGCGATGGGTATTCTAATTTAGTCAGACATTGTGTAACGCATTAAAAGAGACACTTGGGTGCTTATGAATTATATATAAAAAAAAATGGAATTGTTATAAATATGTTTGTCTATTAAAAAGTCTTTTGATTTTAAAGCAACTTAGAATTATTGTTATTGCTTATCTTCGTTATCTTATATTCAAGCAGCTGTCATAAAAACTTATTGAATACTTGTATTAACAATTTATTTATTTATTAATTTTTTGTGTGTTAAAAATTATATAAAAAGAATTACTATTTTTATTATTCTCATAAATTAAATTATATCGCTTTTATAGGAATACAACAAATAATTTATATACAAAAAACTGAACTGTTATTTAACATATTTTGAGTAAACTAATTAATTACATACTTTTTACACATAAAGAACATTATTGAATTATTTAAAAAAATATATACATTTAATACATATTTCATATTATTTAAAGGGTATTTCAAGTGCGTTACTTTAAAGATTTTATTCTCTAGTTTTTATATTAGGGACTTGTTTATTTGGGCTTGTCTGGAATTGAATAAATCACTTGAAGCTCTCAGTTGCAGCTCATTACAAGTTGTTGCTGCTGCTCGAAGAGAAGCTCTTATATTTTATGGTGTGCGTGTATGTCCGTACGTGTATGTGTGTGTGTGTATTTTTTTTACAGTTTTTCAACGTCATTTCCTCAATGTGGCCATTTTTCAAGCGTTGTTGCTGCTGCGGCTTCCGTTTCCTTCCAACTTTGGCTCAATATTGTTGCTGCAGTTTTTGTTGTTGCTGTTGTTGTTGTTGTTGTTGCTGTAACAGTTGACATTATTGTTGCTGTTGTCAGTGGCGTGCAAATGTAATTGGTTTAGCTGGCAGAGTTTAACTCAGTGTTCAACATTTTGTTGACTTCTCCTGCTGCTGCCGTTGCACTCGCAACGTAATGAAATTTCATGACATTTGGCTCTTATGGCATTACGTATACGTCGCGTTAGCCGCCGCTTGTCGCACGTAATGGCCCACATTTATGTAGCTGCAGTGCGCATCAAACAAATTGACATTATACTCCCCATTTATATATATACATATATGCACCCCCAATATATATATAGATATATATATATCAATGTAATTGCTGCGGTTGCCTCAAGCTAAATTAATTGCTTTTCCTTACTGCAATTCAATTTGAGGGGCCATTTTTCATGCGGCCAGCTCGTAAATAAGCAATTGTGTGTGTTTGTGTGTGTGTGAGTGTGCTTTGTCCATCCACCTGTTAAGTGCCTGGCTAACAAAGTGACCTGGCTAAAATTGCCTGTTTACAGCTTAAATTTGCTTACCCTTTTCATAAGCTGACAACTTGGCAAAGTTTCTAAAGAGCGAAATTGCCTCGGAAAATGACTCTTAAATCATGCTATCAAATTCTATAGTACAATTTACAGCTGGGCAATGGTTTGGGGCGGCTGCAGCTGCCAAGTCCCAGTGAAGCCATTGATTTGGCAGACATAAAACTTGTTTTATCGATACCCTATAATCGTTTAATAGAAGCTTAAAGGGGTGTTTATAAAATTGTTCATATAAAGTTGATGCTTAGTAAATAATATCTGTTCTTGACATTCACCAAAGCACACTGAATCATATAGTTTTCTATTTTAGCTAATATAACTCTGTTAGAGGATATCTGCTAGTCAATCTTTTTTTTTGCTTTTCTACCTATCTTTTTGTGTTGAGTGCCATTTAGTCTGCCCTTAATGCCCATTGCTGTTTCTTATGTAGCCCAATAATTCAGTCAAAAAAGAAATGGCCAATATTCTAGACCCACCTCCCACCCGCATTATCCTTTTTGGCCAAGTGTCGTTCGCCTGCATAGATCTTTTGATTTAATTTCGTAGGCAGGCTGTAGGCCCACACTTGAGCGCACAATTAGATGTCAGTTGTGTTGCAGCAAATGTAGTTTAAGCTGCTGCTGCTACTGCTGCTGCTGCTGCAGCATTTGGTCCCTTTGTGCCAGGCATTGTTCCGAGCTGCAGCAGCGCGCAGTTGTGTTTGACAATTCAATTTGTAGTCGAGTCGACTCCAATCGAGTCGAGTCGAGTTTGTGTCCCAAATGCAGTTTCAATTGCAGGCTGCATTTAAATTTGAATTATTTTGGGTGCTCCTTTCTTTTTTTTTTTTGGCAGCAGCTGCTGCTGCTTTTGCATTTTGCATTATGCATTGATTTGCTGCGCTCGGCAAATCATCAGCAGCTATTTTGGCTTGAACTGCATCCGGCTGCCGATATCAGCCAAATGCGATTATAGCCATGGCTCTCAGTTGAGCTGGTTAAGTTATTGTTAGCTGGCTGCCAAAAGCAATTTGCTCATTGATAACTTTTTGTTGCCTCGTTTTTCTTTTTGTTTGTCAACTTTTCTATTTTGTCGTATTTCGCCTGTTTATTGTCATGACTTTAATGTTATTGGCTCTTAAAGTGCCACTATTTATTTTGTTGCTTATTTATGCGGTCCTCTCTCGAATGAGGATAGCAACAGCAACAACAACAAGTGGCCCATAAATACATTGTAAGGATACCCACGAGACGCATTTAACATCGACCCATATGATAAGGATATTCCTTGGCAAATTTATATTCCTTAACTGCGAGTGTGAGTTTCAATTAAGTGTTTAAATTGGAATATAGTTTTTAATGTCCTCATATAACCCAAGTTCAACTTAAAATCTTGTCCAGCCCAAACATATCTAAAACTTTCCATAAAGAACATTTACTCGAACTGGAATCTAATTGGAATCTTACAATTGTCCAGCCCAAACGAAAGAATATCATTACGTTAAACAAAACTAATGTTGCTTACAACTTCAGCAAATGCATTAAAAACTTTGTTAAATTTTAACCTTGGCGCAAAGTTAATGCAATTTTTAATGCAAAACTTTGCTCGTGTCGCTGCAGTTGGCAAAACAGTTTCAATTTTAAAGTTTTGCGCATAAATCTCAACAGAGCGAAAAATAAAATCAACAAAAGACATTTATATATGTATATAAGGCAACAAAGTCGTTTGGCACTTGCAATGCATTTCCGTTTCCGTTTCAAACTGTGCGTTAGCACAGGGAGAGTTTGCTGGCTGGGCCGATGGCATCTGTTCGGCTGGCTTTCAATTTCCATTTAGCCAGAGTTTATGATCGGGGGCCAAAAACCGAAATAGAATGCGGTTTCGATACACAAATATGAATATAATATGCACAACTTCAGGTCGCTGCTGGTAACTTCAACAATTTCGTAATCAGCGGCCCCATTTTTGGGTCCCGGGCCAGAATCCACCATGGCCAGGACAGCAACAGCGAGCAAAAGAGAGGCGAGGTGAGAAACTCGACGTGGGCGTCGTTTGTGCCGAACGCTTGGCAACATCCTGCTGCACAAATGTTGCCAGTGGAAATGTTGCTGAGCCGCAAATGTTGCCAGCGCTACGAAACAAAGTGAATTTGACAATCTATGGATTAAAGTAAAAGGTTTCACTTGGATATATGTATATGCATTTGGCCAAGCACATAAACTTCGACACCGAAAAACTTTCAATTTAAATGCTTGAGAGCAAGTCGTCATACAGAGTGTTTTGGGGCCCCCTCACTAAAAACCCTTCCCCAGGGAGTTTCCACAATATTTGGCAAGGAAATTTTGGTACTTGAAGGCATCAGCTATGCAAAGGGGTTCCGGGGCAAGGCGGCAGCCAGCAGACAAAGGTGAGTAATGGTGCCCACGGCACAACAACGCAGCTGATTTTGTTGTATGATGTTGCTGTTGTTGCTGTTGTTGTTGTTGCGTTTGTTGTGCGTCCTGCGAATATACATTTGCATTTTGTTGAAACATCTTCAGCCCCGACCCTGGCCTGGCTTGGCCCGGCCCCGGCCCGGCCCGGAACGCCAGCTGGCCGCACACGATTGATTTATAAGCAGTTGTGTGTCGAACCAATAAAATGTTGCTGACTAACAAGGTGCCAAGTTCGATGGCGAAGCAAAAATTGCGGCTTATAAACGACTGGGCTATATCCTGTAAGCGCTATACTCTGCCCGAGGGCTAAAAACATTGTGATTCATGCTCGGAAATGTATTTTTTATGATTTCCATATTTTTATAAACAGTACAGTCGAGTCCCGATAATTCGTAAAAAATTGCTGTCCCCTTGAAAAAAATTCGTGAATTCGTAAAGTTCCTAAATCCATGTAAAGTGCTCTTCCCGGATTTCAAACTCCCATACCTTTGTCAAAACTAAACCGATTTCTATGTTTTTTACCATTTTGTTCATAGTTTCTCGCCTTTTTTAATTCCACATTTAAATTTTCTCAATTTTTTTGGTTTTAATTTTTTTCGACTTTTTTCCGAAAAAAACACTGTACTCCCCCCTTGTGAATTTTGGAAAAAAAAATTTTGAAAAATTTTGAATCCACCAATTTTATTTTTAATCGATTGCGGATACCAAAATTAGTATAAAAAACAACTTTAAAACTTTTTCTGAGGGGGTCCATTTTTTTGTCAAAAATCATGCGAAAATCGTGTAAAAATTTGACATGTAAAGCTTCCCAAGTCCGTATAAAGTACTCCTCCCGGACTTCAATCTCCAATAACTTTGCCAAAACTTAACCGATTTCTATGTTTTTTACTATTTTGTTGATAGTTTGTCGCCATTCTTAATTCCTCATTTAAATTTTCTTAATATTTTTGGTTTAATATTTTTTTACATTTTTTACCCTTTCATTTACTCTTACTTGTCAATTGTTAACTGTGATTGCACATCCTTCTTAAAGGACATTTTGTCCTAGGCAGCTAACATGCCCTTCGCCTCAAACAATTATTGCTTAAAAGCACTTCAGTTTGGCATTTTTGCCATACTTTTCCACGCAGTCTGCAGTTTTCCCTTAAGTTATTTGGCATCATTCTTTTGACCATTTTACTTTGGCTTTCTTTATTGCTTGGCTAGTTAATTATGCGCAGGCTGCCGCTGCCGCTGCTGCTGCTGCTTCTTCTGTTGCAGCCAACAACAACAACCAAGAGCAATTTGTAGACCAAATCTTGCCGTAAGGCGGACTCTGAAAATTTTACGACCTGCAGCTTGATTTGTGTTTGCAGTGTCTGCGTGAATAGCAGGCTGCTGCCACACACGAATAGCCTCTTCTTTTGGCCGGCAGCATTCCCAAAATACCAACTACACACACACACACACACACACACCCTTACAGACATAAACACACACAAGCACATTTCTCACCACCCAATTTTGCTTCTCATGTAATAGATTTTCCAAAAGAAAACCTTTCATGTGTGCGCTCATTGTTTGGTAAATCGAAAAAAAAGAAACTGGGCCTAACTAGTGCAAAAGGCGCCCGTGCGTTAAATTTTTAACCAGTCTTTCTTACCAAATAGCGAAAACTCATAAAAAACAACAGAAAAAAAATTATATTCAAACCTCTTACAAAAGTTGTATTTTTATGTTATTTTATTTTATACTATTATATATAATAAATTACTAAATTATCCATCCACTTTGTTCGTCCTGGAGCTGAGTTTCCATATAGGTTTACCTAGAATAAAAGATAAAGTAAACATATTTATGCTTTGACAACTTTCGATGTGGAAAACCCAAACGTTTGTTAGGTTGATTTGAAAATATGTTATTGTAAACACTAGAATTTCACATTTCGTTTCGTTGACATTTGTATTTACAGGAAATTTGGGCCTTCAATATTAAACGTAGATTTTCGTTTTTAAGAAACGCAACTTTCGACAAATTTGTTTTAGTAAATTAAGTGAAGATGGCGTCAATTGGCATAAATGGTTTCGGACGCATTGGAAGAATATTTCTGCGCGAGGCCCTATGTCGACAGGATGTTCAGGTGGTGGCCATCAATGATCCCGCCATGGACCCCAAATATTTGGCCTATATGCTGCGCTTCGACTCCACGCACGGCACTTACAACAAGAAGATCTCGATCGATTGCAACACGCTGATCGTTGATGGCAAAAAGATTGAGCTGACCCAAGAAAAGGATCCCAAGAAAATTTGTTGGAGCAATTACGATGTGGATACCGTGGTGGAGTGTACCGGTCGATTTACGACCTTGAAAACAGCACAGGGCCATATAGATGCGGGCGCCAAAAAGGTCGTCATATCGGCACCATCGGCTGACGCGCCCATGTTCGTGTGCGGCGTCAATCTGGACAAGTATAAGCCAGACATGAAGATCATATCGAATGCGTCGTGCACCACAAACTGCTTGGCGCCGATGGCCAAAGTTGTCCACGATAATTTCGAAATTGTGGAGGGCCTGATGACAACGGTGCACGCCTGCACCGCCACACAGATGATTTTGGACGGGCCCAGCAAGAAGGTCTGGCGCGACGGACGCAGCGGCATGTGCAACATAATACCGGCCAGCACGGGTGCTGCCAAAGCCGTTGGCAAGGTAATACCAGATCTGAATGGAAAGCTGACGGGCATGGCATTCCGTGTGCCCACGCCGAATGTGTCTGTTGTCGATCTGACGTGTCGCCTGGGCTGCGAGGCCAAGTTGGACGAGATCAAGGCGGCTGTCAAGGAAGCCTCCGAGAACGAGATGAAGGGCATATTGGGCTACACTGAGGACCAAGTGGTCTCAACAGATTTCAATGGTTCGCGCTATGGCTCCATATTCGATGCACAGGCATGCATAGCCCTAAACTCTAATTTCGTCAAGTTGATCGCGTGGTACGACAATGAGACTGGATATTCGTGTCGTCTGTTGGATCTCGTTATGTTTTCTTATATGATGGATAAATGTGCCGAAGAACAGAAAAAGAAATGCGCTAAGGACAAGTGCAAAAAATAAACAGAAACCAGACTCTTCTTTATACTAAATTTAAGACAGATAATAAATTCTATTTTAAGTTACCTAAACAACGCTTGAGTTGCGCTGAAACTGAACCGATGATATGCTCATTATTTCGTTCTCCACATTCGCATCGCCATGCTGTTGCTGATCCCCAGCCGCCTCGACCACAATATCGTCCAGCGTGGGCGTCTTAATGCGATTGCGTATGATGAGATCGCGCTCGGCGGGCGGTTGTAAATGCAGCGGATTGGTGGCCAACTCGGCGGCCACCAGCTCGTCACCCTGCAAGCCCAGCGTCATGTTGACCTTGGCGTGCTGTCCAGCCGCCAGCTCGCTGCTGGGCGGCTCCACGGCAGGTGGCGGACGCAGACGTGCCGGATCCAGCAGCGAGTGCATTTTCTGTTTGCGTGGCGTGCGCGCCGGCGACGCCTTACGTGAATTGTAGTTCTTCAGCTGCTTGGCACTGTGATGTAGTGATAATGGATTATAGATTATGTAGCATGGCTGTGGCCGCACACACTTACGCCTCCATCAGCTTGAGCAGCATGTGATGATAAGCCATGTACTCGTCCTTGCCAAACTGATTTGGATCGTGGCGTGCATGCTCGTAGGTGTCGCAGAACTGGTGTATTGTCCGCTGCCCGGTGCCGTTCAGTGTCACCGACAGTGTGGTGAGCAGGAATGCCCGCAAGCTCTCGTGGGCGTGGCGCGTGCTGCCGTCCGCGCGCGCTATCTCCGATTCGAGCAGTTTCACATTGTCCACGGCCTTCATGCGGTAGTAGTAGGCCGGCTGTTCCTGCTCCGACTCTGGCTGCACTATATACTTGTCCGGATCGGTCCACAGCAGCTTTGGCTCCTGCGCAATCTTCTGTATGCAGTCCAAGCGACGCTCGATTTCGCGTCGCAGCGCCTTTTTGGCATCGTTGCCCACTGGGACATGGGGGCCGCGGCGACTACGCAGCGCGAAGCGCATTATTTGACGCTTGGCGAAGATGAAGAGCATCACAAAGGTCAGCACGCCGCCGCCAATGATGATAATAATCATCACACCCGAAAGCTGCTCCATTTCTTCGGATGTTTCCAAACTTTTCGTCGCTAAAAGTCTCTTTTGTTTAGGTTTTACTTACAATTAAATCGATATATTTATCTGTTTAGCAACATTGTCGCGACCCTTTACACAAAGTTATCGATAACTATGTGCGCAAACATCGGTTTTCAAAAACTTGTTTAATTATACTTGGCAAACATTTATTTAATTATACTTGGCAAACATTTATTTAATTTTACTTTGCAAACAACTTGCAATTACTTTCGTTATTTTTTTCTTGGTGGTCAACATTATTGCCTATAAAAAATAAACTAAAAACTTATCCAATTCTAATACAGTCTCTTTGGCAACTAATAATAAATAGCTCCATTGTACTTATGTGTTGTAGTTCCAGTTTGGTATTTATGTCCAGGGAAAATTATTGCAGAACAGAACGGTTCCGCAAGCGGAGTAAGCAGTGCACCAGACAAACAGTGCTCCTGCCTTGGAACGCAAAGAGAGCTGGGCCAGCGACTTGGGCATATGATCTGCGGCAAACCAGTAAAATATGGGCGTGGCCGAAGCCAGCAGCCGCGTCGATACCTGAATGTGCACAAACAGCGCACAGATGAGAGTGAGGAAGGCGCCGTGCAGCACAAACGGCAGCGACTTCTGTGTCTTGAGCAGCTCCCGCCAGCCACTTACCTGCGGCCATATCTTCGTTGCCAATACCCACAGATAGTCACAGCAATGCCAATGCATAAAGAGCAGCATGGGCAGTGCCAATATAAAGTTGGGCAACTGCTTCCACTGATAGTAACGCAAGAATCCTACGTCCCAATAGGTCGACTGGACATAGTTGTAGGGGAATGGCAAAGTATACTGGCACCAGGGCGAATTCTCCGGTCCCTGGCCGGCCAGCAGATAGTTGTGTTCGCTGGCATAATCCACCACCTGCTGCGGATGATTCACCTTGATGCTGGGCATGCAGTAGAGTCGATATATATAAAAATAAAAGGCATGCAGTACGCCCAGCGGTATGAGCAGGACCAGCGACATCTTGATCACCTGTTGGAAACGCTTTACGTGCGTGGTCAGCAGCAGGTGGCGCGCAAAGAAGTACAAGGGAAAGCCCAAGGCAACCAGGCCATTCGAGCGGCACAAAATGCAAGAGGTTAAGCTGGCGCAGATCCGCATCAAGTTGAACTGCTGCTTGGGACGAACGCACTCCAGCATCAAAATGAAGCTCGCGTAGGTAAACAATGATTCCGAGTAGGTAGCGCTAAAGAAAATGCTCGCCGGGTTGAAGCAAAAGACGAGCGCCGCGTTCCAGCTTTTGTTGAGATCGTTAAAGACGCGTTGCGTCAGCTGATACAGATAATTGGCCGCCTCGCAGAACAGCCACACATTCAAGACGACAGCAACGACCAGCGTCAGTACATGCAACGATAGCGGCACATTAAAACTGCCGCATGCCGCTGCCAGATTGCGCACCATCACCGGATACAGCGGATAGAAGGCCAGCGTGTTCTCGTATGTGTACAAATAGTTGGCAATATGCATAAAATATTCACCGTCCCAGTGCCTAAGACCGCCCAGGCACCGTAGCACCACCTTGTCCAGCCAGAGTACAGGATTGGTAGCATTATCTACAGGCATTGGCATCCGAAACACGTCCGGCTTATGATCGGGAACAATCCAGTTAGCGAGCATTTGGACAGCCAGGATAATTAGGCGACTCGCAAGTGCCAGCTTTGTTACTTTCAGAGTCATTGCCTGTCGATGTCGCAAAGCATGTGATTCACGGCAATTGTAAATATTTTTCACTTACTCACCAGTATTTTATTTGTAGTTGTGGTAGTTGCGATGGGAATATAGAAAATATATATATATATACATATGTATGTACATATATATTACAGCTATTCGAGGCGCACAGCAATATTCTTGTTTGTACGCGTGTTTATGTGTGCAGGTAAGGAGTCGTATAGAAACTCCCTAAATAAGTTTTGACATTTAACTGGCCGGCTAGGCCTTTGAAAAATAAAATTAAAATATTTGTGGCCAAACACAACCGGCAAGCCAAGCGGCAAACAGTGTGCACACACCTGATGCTAAGCTAAGCAGCTGCTGAGCTGAACAAGTTCGTGTTTAAAGTTGAACCAGTGTAATCGATGACAATGTGTATCGATAAGTAGTACCTCACTGGAGTTTCCTCTGGGCGCGCATTTTAACAAATTTAAAGAAAATTTAAAATGTCAAACAAAAAACCAATAGCATATTAATTGTGTTCATTGAACCACAAATTGCAGCTTCAGCTAACTAAGAAGCTTCGGTTGTTTGCTCCTAAAAAAGAAATCTGACATATTTTAATAACTACTCCGCATAATTTACTTTTAATTTTTCTGGACTTTACATTAAATTACTTTCCATCCAACTAAACTATTCGCCATCGGAGTCCGATTCGATCTTATCACTTATATCCACGTCGTCGAACATGCTCATGAGTTCCACCTCCTTGCGCCTAATGCGATCTTTAATGTTTGTAATGGACTCGGCACGTGGAATCTCACGCGTAAAGAACTCATCCATGGTCCTGAATGCGTTGCCATACGATTTTAATTCGTAGTTGCCCAGATCGGGCATCGCCGGTTTCTTAGGCACACGCCTGGTAACATAGCTGCGTTCCATGAATTCTTTCAGTTCATCCAGATGCTGCTCCTCATTCTGTTCGTGCGTTGAGAATTTCCGTAGGATTGGCTGATCCATTTTCTTTTTGGTATCCAAACGGTCCTTGTCGATTTGCTTGGCCAGCGCCGGTGACGGCATAAGCAACTTAATACCGCCAACAAGCAAATCCCGATTGAGTATCTCCGCCTCATTAGTCTGGACGCCAATATCCAGCCCCAGCAGCTTCTCTACCCCAAACTCCCTAACATCTTCCGCCTGGTTGTCTTTCTTCAGCACTGCAACACCGCCAGCTGCCCTGCGCTGCAATCCCAAGCGATCCGCCTGCCTCGACGCGTTGCCCAACAGCAGCACTCTCTCCGTTAGCTGCTTTTCGTCGCCACCGCCGCCACCGCCGCCGCCGCCGCTGCCGCCAAACGTTGGTTTCGGCTTGCGTGAAATCGCTGATTTTTGTGCCAGCACTTTGCTGCGGTTGCTGGCAGCGCGCAGGGTCGAGGCAATCGTCGGCTTCTCCAGACGCGACATGGCTGTCTGCCGATTTGTTGTCGTAGCGGCAGGCGATTTTTTCCAGGCCGCGATGCCACCATCGCCATCGCCGACGGGGCGCAATAACGCACCGGTCTTGTGTGATGATAGCGGCGTCGCCAATCTGGTGCCACGCGGCGCCTCATTTAAGCCGCGATTGAAGGCCGACAAAGCTGGCATTGTCGCCGTTGACGTGGCCAATCTGCCGCGCGCGCTCATACTGCTCATATAAATGTCGACCGTTAAGTGAACAATCTTTGCGAATTTACTTAAACTGCTGCTTCACTGTGTTTTAATTTTTAACTTACGGTAATTTGCCTGTATTCGTTGAAATTGTTTACAAAAATAAGGTTTGTGTGTTATAGCAAAATTGTTTTTGGCTTTTTTTTTTCAATTATTTAACAATGTTACAATTTCAATGCCAGCTTGTTTGGCAAAATATAAATATACAGTGGCAGCAAAAGTTAATGAACGTCTCTGTAATAATGCCGAATTGAGAAATTTTAAATGTTAGAACGCCAAATTGTTTTAAGCTCGAGAATATAAATTTTAGGCATACTTTGTATGCATGCCAAAGTTCTACAATATCAAACTAACATTATTTGTTGCCCAATATGTTTGTATATATAGTTTATTTAATATTTCGCTTGGTTAACATTATGAATAATATGGAAAGTGTTTGCTAAGTTGTATAAAGTTATTCCTGCAACATGTGCACAATTTAATTACGCGCACAGTTGTCTTTCAAATACAAAATACATAAAATTATCAAATATTTAAGCGCATGAAGCACACGCAGTTACAAAAGATTTCAATTTGGTGTCTTTAAAACTACCAATAAATGATTTTTCGATATTATTCTATATTATAAAAATCGAAAAGTCAATTTACCTTTGTCTTTCGTAAGCATTACATATCGGTTGACAAAATCTAAAAGATTTAGTCAATCCGATATGGGTTTCAACACAAAAATAACAAGCCCGCAACTGGTGCATTAGGTAGAGTTTTTACTGTAACTCCACTTAATCCAACCAATGCGAATTTGCAATTTTTATATTGATAGTGGATTGTTTGGTTTTTGCTGTTGTGGCGAATGATGCAAATGAGTTGCAGACTTGCGGCTGCAAAAACATTTGCAACATGCCGCAAACAGCAAAAGGTCAAAAGAGGTTAACACTGGGATATATATTGTGCAATGTAACCCCAGTGTTAACCTCATAGCATGTAGCTTGTAAACTACATTCATATGAAATTATAATATAACACAATCGCTTTTCTTAGGCTTTGGCGGCGGTGCACGCGCCGGCCATTCGTGTCCATGCGTCCCACTGTAAGAGAATGGCGATTGACGCGCGTATTCCTCGGGCAATCTTTGTGTGCTTGGATTCCTGGTTACCGAATGGGTTCCATATAGAAGTGTTGCAGGCGGAGCACTGGGCGCAAAACGTGCTTGAGCTGCAGGAGTAGCAGAGAAAGTTGGCTGTTGATATTTACGCATATCGGCGGTTAGAGAAGCAATAGATACTTCTGAGCGGGCACTGGATGAGGACGCAGTCGTGCTTGGCTTGGCCTTGTCTCTAATGGATAGACTCTGTAGATCAGCCCGAATGGAACGCACCGTCTCGGAATCGTTGTCCACATAGCGCGGCACACTCGGCAGCTCTTCAAACAGTTGATCCAGTTCCGACTTAATGGGCTGCTGCCTTCCAACGCCCAGTTTCAGCAGCTCAGCTTTATTGTAGCCAATCTTGGTGGCAGAAGACAATGTCACCTTGTTGCGTATATTGGCTAAATGAAATAAATATATAACAAATAGAATGTTTAAAATCAGAAACAACAACTTATTTCGGGAGTCCCGAAGTAAAGAATAGCCAGAAATTCCATTTTTGACAGATTATTTCTATGGGAGCAATACGATTACGTAATCAAATGTTAATATAAATTCACTGTTAAAATGTTCAACCGATTGTTTCTATGTAAGCTATACTACATAGTAGTGTAAGTGATTGTTTAAATAATGGAAATAAAGGTTTGCCAGGTTACTTCAAGATGTCTTATAAAACAAAAAAAAACTCTTTTTAGACAAACTAAACTAAACAAAAGCAGACAGACAGATTAAAATGGCGATTGAATACTAATCAATACTGATTAAGGGTATATATAAGCTTATATTAAATAAGGATTTATGCTAGAATTTTAACACACCAACAGAAAAACGCCAACCAGAGAAATGTGAGAGGTATTAATTAGTGTAGAAATTAGTTTGCCAAATGCGTATGTCACGGGCATGATCAAAAGATGCGTATGCCAATTTATTTTGAACATGGACGGTATTGGATATTACAACTGAAACTGCAATTGCTTCTCTCTGAATATCTGTCTCTTGCTGGCGAACTTGACTTGCGGTAAAAACGGCTGAGAACTTTTTTACACCAAACAATAAGCCGGGCTCATGTGATGTATAAAGTAATATATATACATATACATATACAGATATATATATATCGGTATATATAAATATATATATTAATAAATATGTATATATATATATATACATATGTATATGAGGATGTGAATTTGACGTATTGTTAAGAGTACGCCGATCTTGAAAACATCTAAAACGCATGCTAGGGTCAAATTAGATCCGCCCTCGTTAATCCGCTATGGGATCATTCGAAATGCTAAAGATCCTGAATATGCATTCGTATATAGGCATTTGTGATCGCTTTCACGATTTCTTTGGTTTCGTTGACGATGATGATATTGATAATTATGACAACGGTTATTACTTTGCTTGAATGTATGTCCCAATGACTGCGCGTCCTTTGTGGCTGCGCCAGTTGCCGTATGACGTGGATTATAATTGCCAGTTCGCATTGGATTAACAGATTGAGCGGCACCGCCGTTCGCCTCGTTCGTCTTATTATCGTCCGGATAATAGGGCGAACCGACGAGCGTCTTTCGATCCCGGCACATGTCGATAATATGACGAAATTCCTGATTTTTGCTTAGCGTGCGCGGATTACCGATTAAGATAAGCAAGGACATGGGACGTGATAGTAAAACGTTCAAGCGCTGCAAATGTTCAAAAATAAGATTAATACTAAGTCTCCATATTATAATATGTTCTTAAGATTGCCACCTACTCGACTACTGTTGAGGAAACCCAACTTTTCCGTAAATGAGCGCACAAAAGAAACAATTATTATTTGCTTCTCTCTGCCCTGAAACAGTTCAACCGAACCACACTCGATTTGATGCCAGTTGCGCATGTTGAGCTGCTCTTGAATGCGCTGGTACTGATTCTTATATGGCGATATAATGCCGATATCTTTTTGGGCAAGCTTATCACCATTGATGCCTAAATACATTAGATCCTTTACATAGTCCATAACAGCATCTATTTCCTTATTGTTGCAGAGACTGAACAGAGAGAAAACAAAACATTATTTCTAAATCAAATAAAAGATTTTTAACAAGTCAATTAAAACCCACCTTAGCGAACTTTGGGAGTTCATGGTTGTGCCAAAGACCGAATGAAACATTATGGGAAAATCTTCGTTGGACGTATGAAACCAGTTCTTAGCCCGGCGAACATTTGCTGCAAAAAGCAAACAATGTGATTGAAGATAATTGCTTTTAGTGAAAAGCGGGAGCATTTATAAAAGATTTTACTCACCCAATACCGCCTCAGCTTTTAATTCGCTATTGTAGTAGAGATCACTGTAGAGTGAAACAATTTCAGGATGGGAACGAAAGTTTCGTCGCAGTCGCGTCTGGATGGCCGCATTGTAATCACCATTCTCGTCCAAGCGATAGCATTCGCGCTGCAGTAGACGCTCGAATAGGGACACGGCCAGACCCCATTCTCCAGCACGGTGCGATTGAAGCACCGGGCCCAATTGCTTATCATCGCCGGAGAGTATTAGATTCGTCGATGCCGCAATTGTGCATGTGATCCCCATTAATATTTCCGCTTCGGTGGAAGCGGCTGCCTCATCGACAAATACATGAGAAAATACGCTCCGTTTGTTCTCATCGCGTCCAAAGCCACCAGTCGAGAGCTTGCCAGCCAAACTAAGCGTGCACACGACAATACGATAATCGTGAACGGCCTGCACATCCGGATAGAAGTGCAGGCCATACATATTCGAATACTCGAGCAGCAGATCGTCGATGTTGTCGATGCGCCGATCGCAGCTGGCGGCAAAGACGCGCGTCAACGGACGCTGCTGATTTGGCACCTTGGATATCGCGCGCAGCAAACGCAATGCGATTTCATCGCAAGCGGTATTCGAGCCGGCCAGCACCAGGATATGCGTGTCCGGCCTTCGTACATACAGTTGATAGATGGCCTCGCAGACCGTTGCCGTTTTACCCGTGCCGGGCGGACCAACGATAATAAATGGTGCCGGTAACTTTTCGCTCAAAGCGATCTGTTGAACCGCCTGCTGCTGTTCTGGATTGCTTGCAATCATTGGATTCTGCAGTTTGAGGGCGCCTACGGCCAACGAATGTCTGTTAATCCTGGCCGGAAATAGCAAACGCTCCACATGCTCCGCATTGGTGAGCTTCAGCTGATGCAGCGCGCGATATTGATATCGCAGAACGGCCCGAACGGGCCGAAAGAGCAGCGAGAATGTCGTGTTATCGGGCAGATGGCGTTCACAGGTGATGTTGACGCGCTGCGTCGATACGCCCAGGATGCGGGCAAAGAAGACGCGCGGCTCACGACGTTCCTTCTCCGGCTCGCCGAACTGTTTGTTTATTTGCTTGCCCCACTCGATAAGAGCGTCGAAATCCTTCAGCGCCAACTCCAATATCAGATTATTGTTATCCAACAGCTGTCGAACGCTGTTAGCCTTGCCGGCCAAATCCGGGGGACCGGCCAAGGTGGAACGTTCATTGATAATTAGCACATCGTCGCCGGGCGATAGAACATCCTCGGCACTAAGATTACGCGAATTGGGCTGCAATTTGACGGACAGCTCTTTGCCAAACTGATGCAGCTCCATTTTGGACTGCTTGAGAGCCAAATAGCATTGCAGCCGCTCAATGTCCTCCACCTGGAGCAGGGTGCGCAGCGCGCCGTGCAAATTCCGTGTCGTCAATTCGCGTCCCAGCTCGCAAAAATTGCGATACTCCTTGTTGTATTCGGCCAAACGAATTTCGGCATCCTGTGCATCGCGTTTCAGTGCGGCGACCACCGCTGGCGGCGGTATTGCCGACTCCAGGCGACCGCCACGGAATGTCTTCTTGTCCGACAGGCGATAGGGATTCACATTAAAGCAGGCCTTGGGCAAGGCCTCGGTGCGCATGAAATGATGCTGCTCGACATAATGATGCTGCTGCTGACCGTTCACCGTCTGACTGTAGCCAATCACAATGGGCTGCTCGCGCAGAATCATAAACACATGCGAGTCCACAAAGAAGATCAGTTGACCGCTCTCGGGGACCTGCAGCGGCAGGCTATTGTTGTACACATAGTAGAACTGACGCGACTGCACTATGATGAATTTCTCGATCACGATATTCTTCAGCTGTGTCTCCAGTGTAAAGCCAAAATAGTGACTATCCACGCACGTCTGATACGACAGCTTCAGCATCGGCTTGTCACTGCAAACAGGCAAGAAGAAGCTTTAGATTTGTGGCAAACTAAAAATTTGTATTTATTTTATTTAAGACTGTAAAAAGCTTCGTTTATTAACCTGTATTCCAGATTTTCATAAGATTGCACTGGATCTGTCTATCAAAATAATAATTGTTATGTAATTAAAGTGCAAATGTTTCCATGGTTTATTGATTTGGTTGAAGTGCAAGTAAAAAAAGGTTTTGGTTTCGTTTTATCAGTCTCAAGTTTATGCACAATAGACACAAGAGATTCAAGATATATTATAAACAATTGAAATGGGATGTCAATATTTTAAATGTTTATAAATGTATGTATGTATAAATATGTACACATAAAAAACACGTACGTATTTTATATAAAGTCAAGTGTTATTTCAGCACTTATAAAAACCAATTGCATTGAAAATAGACTTATACCGGAAATACGTCGGATAGTAAAAGAAAGATTAAACTACTTAAAGCATGTGACCAGATAAAAACAGCAATTATGTAATATATAATAACAAATTCTTATAGTTTAAGCTGTAAATAGCATGAAAATGTAAACAGATAAGCTAGCTTTTGGTCGTGTGAACAATTGACAATTAAACCTAAATAGTAATTTCTAGATGTGTAATAAAAAGTTCATTTTTTTAATAACAAAGCAAGAAAAGTATTTTGAGCATTCATTTTAACAACGTTTTAACTACCACATAACAATCTAATCTATATTTGTTATGAATAAAAAGAATTTGTCAGAGCTATTTCTGTTTCCATAATTTATGAACATTTGTTATCTCTTTATAAGAATATATATTTATATAAAACCTTCAAATTGTCGTCAAATTTATAAAAAATATTTGTAAAACTAGTAAAAGAGATTTAATTAAAAAAAACTACAGCATCATTATGATTATTATTACCTAGTTTCAAGCAAATTATACAACAATTTATAATCTTTAATATATAAAAAAAAAGTAAGCGAACTAAAAGTAATGTAAGCCGCAATTTAAATGAAATATTAATCTCGTATATTTTATAGTTATTAAAATTTATTTAATAGCCTAGACTAATGTTGACTAAAGTTTAGTTTAAAAATAAACCTCACAGGTTTTCAGGTTATTTGATAAAATGCTACTCGAACTTTCTTTGGTACTCACAACTTTTTCATTTTCTGCAACGACTCGAAATCTGATTCATCGCCATGGTATTCAATGTGTTCCTCATACTTCTCAATGCTTTCGAAATTGCATTGGCAAATGTAGCAACCCATCGAACTCAACTCAAAGTCCGCATTGCGATCTTGTTTTTGGGTCTTCTGATATTTTATGGGCACCGACTCGGCCTTCTCGTCCAGCACATATTCTGCAAGTAAACAAAAAACATATGAGCACATATAACAAATTCAAAATCTACTAGAGATTGGAGGACTAGAAGTTACCCTATACTCAGCTAATTATACTTCTTTTTAATGTAATTTAAGTATTTTAAAATTGAAACAATCTTGAATTTAATATACTTTAAAATTAGACCTATATCACTTAAATATGCATATATGAAAATAACAATAGTAACAAAGAATTGAGCTAGACTTTATTTACTTTGCGTTATCGGACCGTCGTCAGTCGCCTGACAGTCATTGCTGACAGCAGCAAGATCAGCTTGACGCTGCTTCTCATCGATAGCGTTATACTTCTCCCGGCGGAACTCCATCAGAGCTAAGCTCTTGATCCGATAATTCGGATCGCCGCGGGGTGTGTTCATCAAGAAGTTTGTACGCTGCAGCAGCGAACCGATCTGTAAATAGAGAAGAAGATCGTAATTGTTTATAAATGTCATAAATATTGACGCTAAGTATGCATATAACATTCAGTTGTATGTATGTTTATATGTTCTGTATGTACATTTGTATGAATTGGCATTTTGAATAGTAATCGGATGCGGTTTTATATATGTATGTATGTTTGTATATTTGTATAGAAGCTATCAGTGAATTGTACTTGTCAACTTTTCGCTTTGTTATCGCAAATAACTTAGATTGTCTGCCGGACAAAGAAATATCAAAAAATAAAAAAGTGTTGACTGACATGCGAGCGATCGAAAAAGGGGAGTCCCACGAATGCGGCAGGCGCATTTAGTAGGGGACCCCACGATAATTTAGGCTGAGTTTTTCAGGCTGAATAAGCTGCTGTAAATTACACGCTTATTGGATAGAATGATCTAACATCCGTTCGCCTTTTCCCCATCTACGTTAATTGTCAAATTTTACCTTTGCCTTTAATGTACTTTACCTGTACCAATAATCAAAGTTTAAACACTTAATAATATATAGTGTTTCCATAGCTTTTAAGAAAGTGGCATAAAAAAATATGAAAACTAAAATATCTTTAATCTATACATAACAAACTCAAAGTTACTTAACAAACATAATAACTATAGCCCACATGAACTTGCTTATGATAAAACGATAAGGCGTATGTATTTAAAATGCTGACTTTTGAGCTTTTAAAAACACTTAAATCCGAAGTTAAAACAAACAAACAACGCGAGATGAAATTGAATATGTCATGCTCATCAAGAATATATGTACATACAATATACTATTAAGATTGTTGATTTTGCTTGTTACTGCCATTTACAAAGCACAATACCCACTTTTAAGCATTATCAGCGTCTGCAACAAGTGCAAGTTCATTTTGTTATCAGTCAATTATCATGCATTTTATGCTACGTAGACAATGGTTTATTTAAAGATATACTTGACATATTGATGCATTCTGAGGCGACGCATTTGCGGGCTTTCCTATCAAACAATGTTTTGCTAAACCGGCTCAACGCACACGCTGCTAATTTCAACAATAGAGAGACTCGCCTATAATCTAGCGCTCCAAACAATCTGGCAAAACCCAAAAGCCATCTGAAACATATGACTAACACATTTCATTCAGACGCTGCCGAGTAGAGAGAGAGAGAGAGAGAGAGCGCGCGAGAAATAGAGAGATCGTCTTGCTGATAATGCAAAACTGAGAAATGTCGATTGGCTGAACAAAGGCAGAAATTGAGAGTGTGTGGTGCTATAACAAAGAACGCAACGGTGTGTGTATATTCTAATTATAATGGATGCATAAAAGTGTTGTTACATTGGGCAAAGTAAACACACAGTATGCCAGACCGATAAAGCTCATTTTAAGAGACTTAACTAAATATAAGTTTATATTTAATATCGGAATTTACTGAAATTAAATATATGTGTAGATGCTATGGTTGAAGAATTAGTATGCAAAAACTATTTATATGTCCAACAAGGGTATTTATGCTTCGGCACCTCCAAATATAAAAGACTTTTGTTTAATTTAAACACATTTCGTAAAATAAAAGTTTTTTTAAATTAATGCAATATAGCGAATGTTCACTAACTGTTTACATTAATACTTACATTGTAAGCTCCATTCACCGAAAGCTTGATTCGCAACTCTGCGTAGTTGGGCTCAAACAGCAGGTGCTCCTCGAATTCACGGCGCATCGTCCGCTTGTCCACGTACCAGCTACTGCGGGCGCTGACCACTTGCTTGTCCGTCATCTTGAGCAGAAAGCAGCCAATCAGCTCGCGCTCTAAAGGATATGCACATGCGTTGGTATATTTATTTTCTTTTAACAGTTAATTGCTGTACTTACCCCATGGCTTGCGTTGCGGCATGCCGTAGAATTCGCCATTGGTGTTGTTGTTGTTTTTATTGTTTTTATTGTTTAAATTTTCGATTGGCGATTGGGCGGGTGGCGTCGCTGGCGGCGTCAATATGGAAGATGGCATTGTTGCTGTATTTTTTACGCTGTTTAATCTAGTGGCAGGGATCGCCTTCTTTTGGCCATTGGCCTTTTTTTGGATTTTATTCTTTGTCATTGTAAATATGTACAAAAGGACAAAAAGTCTTTTTTAAAACACACACACTCTTATACACACACACACACACACGTACGCACACTCTCTCACACTCATACACTCTGTACTCAATAAGGGCAAAAAACAAATTGATCGCACTCTGGATATTCTGGATTCTAAACTGCAATTAAATATTATTTTATTGCTGTATTTGTTTTTGTTTGCGGCGCAACGCTTACACACATACACACAGCACGTCTATTCAAGCACACACAAGCACCTTGCAATGCAAAAAGTTTCGCGTATTAATTCTATTTTTTATTTAATGCACAAAAAACAACCTGCTCGGCGCACGGTTAAACACTTTATGGCGAAGTCGCAGATTTAGCGGTGCTAAAATACTTAGAAATGCGCTTGCATATTGACCTAACAACTCTACGTCACAAGAGATGAACCGATTGATGCCCATTCGCTCGCACTCGCGAAAGCGTTGAGATCGGCCGTGTACGTGTGTGAGTTGATACGCCTGTGTGTGTGCGAGAAAAAGTTCCTGTGTATGTGCGCTCGCGCGCCTTTTAACGGTTAATAAAGGAAATTTGTTTTTGCGGACAGCGTTACCATACATAGATTGGCACTCAACCGTGCATACATACATACATACATACGCAGATGTAAGTATGTACTGCATCCAATTGCAATGGCTTTACTTACCACTGCGAATTTTTGTTTGCGATAAAAACATGCCACGCCTTCTTAAAATGTATTGTATGTATATATATTTGTCTGTATTTTTTTGTTTGTATTAAAATGTTGCGTGTAACACGATTTAAAATAAAACTGAATTCAACTTGTATGTGTGACTTAAAATGCGTTCTAGTTGTGAAATTACTTGGGGGCCACGTACAGCTTTTATAAAAAAATATATATATATATGAGCAGCCTCCACGTCTAAACCGGGAAAAAACCGAACTATAACTGAATAAACCTGTGGCTGACGTTTGGTCGAGTCTTACGATCACTGCAATTGCAGTGTGACCAGCGCTTACCAGTAAACAGTATTTCTTTTAAATGCCAGCCAGTATTTCTTTTAAACTGGCCATACTGCGCGAATTCAAATATGCATATGGATTAAACCGTTTTTTATTGAATTTGTAAATCTAAAAAGCTTACTGCACTAATAAAATATTTATAAATAAAAGTTTACTTTTTGGCCAGCTTCAGCTTCTCGGAACCAAAGATAACACCCGTATCGACCAGCTTGCGTTTCATGGCAAATGGATTGACCGAATTGAGTGGCGTACGCTGTTCCCCTCCTTCCCCGGGAGTGGCTGATTTGGTGTCGCTAGGCTGCGTCTCAGACTCACCGAAGAGGTTCTCCTGTGTATCCAGCGCTGTGCCGATCTCTGGAGTTGACGGACGCGACGTCGCTGCAGCCTTGAACAGACTCGGTGAGTTGGAGAAACGTTTGAGTGCGCTACGCTTGGAGGCGCTCAGCTCCATTGCTTTGGGCGCCAGTTTGGGCGTGACCGCCTGCGCTGGCGCCATGGGTAGCACAATGGTCGCCGCAATACCGTTGGCTCCAAGCAGCTGCTGTTGCCGGCGCGCTTCCTGCACCGCCTCCAGCTGTGGCACCAGTTCACACAACCGATCCGAAAGATGGATGCGTCCCCGTTTGGAGGCGTATTTAACGGCCAGCTGCAGCAGGTCTGTACAGGCAATCGACTCGACCAGTTCGCGGGCACGCGTCTCGCACTCGCTGCTGCAGGCCAACGCGAACAGCTTGATGGCCGTCTCCTTTTGGAGCTTCTCGGCGTTAGCCACCTGCATGAGGCTGGCGCGCAGCAGAGTGTCCTCCAGTTCAGATTTCTCCACCTCGATGTCGCACAGCGGCAGCTGCATGCGCAGCTCCTGCAGCATGGGACGCGGGTTCGTCATGGGATACGAGCTGGCGCGGCACAGCACAGCCTCAATAATTTGTCTCGGCTCCGACATGGCCACTATAAAGTAGTTGTTGGAAACACTGGAGCTCTGCTTCATGGTGTCGCAGATAGGAAACCAGGCGTTGCTCGCTCGCCGATACAGCTGCACCAGGCCCATGTTGTCCGCAAAGCTGGGCGAGCCCACATCCGTAAAGCCCAGCCAGTTCAGCTGTCGTCCCGGCGTCAGTGGCACCACCAGCTGCTCCACGCGCACACTCAAGCCACTGACATTGATCAGCATGGCCGCCAAATGCTGCTGAGTTTGGCTGCTGCCCGCGCCGTGGTAAACACAGAGTACGGTGTGCTCGTGCCCGGCCAGCGCCACCACCGGACCGGGTATGCTCAGCACGCCGCGCTGAGTGCCCATCACGCTGAAGAGCCGCACGAAATGATTGCTGGTGGCCAGCGCTATCAGCTGGCTGGTCGCGGCCAGCGCCTCCACGCTCTCGCAATCCGGCAGACTGAGCGACCACTCCTTGTTGCCAGCCGCAGCCAGGGCAATGACCACCAACTTACTGCTGTCTGTGGAGGCCAGCGCCAAGGCGCTGCGACTGAGGCTGGCCAGATTGTGTTGATTGTAGTTGTTGCTCAAATGCAGCGCATGATGGACGCTGGCGTCGTGGAACTCCACATCGATGGCACCATCGCCGCTGGGCTCAGTGTGTGCGGTGACAATGCCCACCTCGTTCCATGCCAAATAACGATGCTCCAGATCGTTTGGCGTAGCCCCCGGCTGAAAGGCCGCCTGCTGCTTGAAGAGCTTCAGCTGTGGCGCGGGCGGCGCACGGCTGCTGCTCGCCAGCGAGTGCTTGGAGTTCTCATCGTCTTCCAGGGCATCCGTGTCGGCATAGGCAGTATTGCTCATCACTTTGCGCTTTAGCTGTTCCAGGCTAACGCCGTCGCCATCATCCGCGACGGCCATGTCGTCATCGTCGCCCTGCTCAAACTCGTAGCCGTCGCCCATCAGCAGCTCATCCTGCGCCTCCTCTAGCTCGTTCTCCTGGCCATCCTGTGGCTCGTCGTCGCCCAGAGATATGGTGCCCAATTGGCCGGTGGCATCGCAAAAGGCGAACTCATCCTCATTCGCCGGATTCCAGGCCAAGCACGTGATGGCCTTGCAGTCGCTGGGCGGCGCCTCCACCGGCAACGGCTTGCGCCGCTGGATATCGAAGATGCTCAGCTCGCCGCTGGTGGTGCCCGCCGCCAGACGTTCGCCGTTCGGCGAGAACTGGCAGCAGCTGTAGTTGCTCGAGACGCGATCATCCTGCAGCCTGTAGGCCACCTCCCAGTTGGATGTATTTAGTACGACGATCTCCTTGTCCAGCGCATAGGCCAGCTGCTCGCCGCGCTGCGGCTCAAAGCTGGGCGTGCCAAACAGACTGGCGCTCTCGAAGCTATTCACTCGCGGCAGGCCGCTCAAGCTTTTTAGCTCCTCGCCGGTCTCAAAGTTCCACACCTTGAGCTGGCCATCGCCGGCCACAGAGGCCAAGAGTTGACGCTCTGCGTGCACATCCAATGCCAATACGGGTCCCTTGTGGCCTTCCAGAGTTGTTTCCGCGCCTGCATTGTCACCGCGCAACACTTTAATGGTGGTATCCTCGCTGCCCGCCGCCGTGTAAGTCCCGCAAACGCGCAGGCAAGTCGCTGGAGCGGTGAATCTCATTAAAATACCATCGCTGTCCATTTCCGGAAACGTGTACGCATGCACTGTATTGCGGTCGGTGGAGGCCAACAGCCTGCTGCCCGTGTGCGCAATGCACATGACAAACTCGCCCAGGCAGGTGGAGCGCGGATCATCGTCGCTGATGCAGGTCCAGTGGCGTATGTCGCCATCTGTGCCGCAGGTGATGATGAAATCGCCTTTGGGCGTGTACAGCAGGCCCGTGTAGCCATTGGTGTGCGCATAGCGCAGCGAGCTGCGCGAGAAACTCATTATTTTCAACTATAAATTGGATAAGTGGTGATCTTCACTTTCGCAGCGTTTCGCGCCGAAACAAAACAATAACAGTGCTGGTCAACGTGCGTGGCACAACACTGTGCAGCACTGATTTGGCAAAAAGTACTCATCCAAAAATACTCACCTTTTAAAATATTGTATGATTACAGCTAAAAACAAACAAACAGAACAGTTAAAAAACGTAAATAAATAAAGTTATAAAAAGAACGTAGCTGAATATAAATACTACCTGCACATACTAGAACAAAGTTTAAGCACCTTACGTTAACAGCGTACTTAGCCTCAAAAACAGCTGTTTAATTTGTATTATTGTTTTCATAGCTGTTGCCGGCATTACGGCATATTATTTAATAATGCTTAAAACGTGTGCCAACCGTTTAACACACAATTGCAGCGCCTGGCGCTGCCTTTCTACGCAACCCACGCACATGAACATATTCGACAGAAACGCGAAGCGACTGCAAAAGGAACGCGCTGCGCTGAGGTAAGTTTTTAAATAAATGCAACTAAGTGGAACTATTGATTAATAGACCCTACACAGCAAAGATGTGGCACTCTATGATTACCTGAAGGAGGAGGTGGGCTTTCGCCTGTCGGATCGAGTGTTTGACATCAAGCGAGAGTTTAAGACTGCCGCCGATATTGGCTGCAGTCGTGGCTATATATCCAGACACATACTCGCTGAGAGCGTGGAGCATCTGACGCTGACGGACACCAGTGCCACCATGTTGGAGCAGGCGCAGGGCACGCCGGGTCTGAAACTGCGCAAGCTACAGCTGGACGAGGAGCACTTGGATGTGGGTAAACGGCTGCAACTTCAACTTGAAGCCTTAAAACTTAATCCGCCTCTCGTTGCACTCTTGCAGTTTGAGGAGAACTCACTGGACCTCATCATCTCGAGCCTGAGCTTGCACTGGGTGAACGATTTGCCCGGCTGCTTTGCGAGCATCAAACGCAGCCTGAAGCCGGATGGCGTATTTATAGCCTCGCTATTTGGCGGCGATACCCTGTACGAGCTGCGCTCGTCGCTGCAGCTGGCCGAGCTGGAACGCAAGGGCGGCATTGCGCCGCACGTTTCGCCCTTCACACAGATTCGCGACATTGGCTCGCTGCTGAATCGCGCTGGCTTCACCATGCTCACCATCGACACAGACGAGCTGGTTATTGGCTATCCCAGTATGTTTGAGCTGATGTGGGATCTCAAGGGCATGGCCGAGAATAATGCAGCTTTCAACAGGCCGGCGCATCTAAGTCGTGAGACGCTGCTGGCCGCCAGTGCCATCTACAAGGAGCTCTACGGCAAGGATAACAAGCAGGGCGTGCCGGCCACATTTCAAATCATCTACCTGGTGGGCTGGAAACCAGGTCCCAATCAGCCGCAGCCGTTGCCGCGCGGCACGGCTGAGGTATCGCTCAAGGATTTAGGCTCAATTTTCGAGAAGGGCGGCAAAATCAAAATCGATCCCGATGCGTGAACGCCACTTTTGTAAAGTCTAATAAAACTTTCAATTTACAGTTTATTTTGAAACGCACTTGAAAAAATATTAATATACAATTAACGTAATAAAAGAAACTGAAATTAACTTGTTCTTGAGAGAAAGCAAAGTTTAAGTTTATAATACGAACATAAAGCGCAGTTTCAAACTTGTTACGTGCGTGCTTAACTTAAATAATATTGTTATTTTTTAATATAAATTACTTAAATTTAAGCATAGACTTGCGTTTACATATACATAACCGTAATCGTAATCGTAATCATAATCATTCGCTTGTGTTTGTTTTTGTTTATATATATTTGGTAGCATTTGTTATAAATATTTCATGGACGTAACTTTTTATTCAATTTTGTTTTTTTTTTCTTTGTTTGTTTAACGTTGCTTTGTATTTTGTTTGGTACGTATGTATATACAAGTACAATGTACAACATGTCTATAATAGCTATATTAAATATTTATTTATATTTCTATAATATATATATCGCTATTCAATATGCAGTTTATGTTGTTTAGTTTTGTATTAAATACGTGTTGCTCTTGCTACAAAGATTTGCTGCGCCTTTCTCAGCATTTTTTTTTTTGCGTTTAATTCTCTCGATTGCTTTGTTTTCATTAATTCAGGCATTTGGCCCTTGTCTAGTTTTGGCTTCACTTTTCTTGTTTTTTTTTTCAATGCAAAAAGAAACTTACGCAAATAAGCACAAAGTTTCTTTACAAGCACACTTTGTTATGTTTTTGTTTTGTTTTATGTACAAAAAATAATTACATATATTCGCCAAATTGATTGTTTTTGTTGTTTTGTGTACAGAAACTCGAAATTTTCTTCTGTTTTTTTCCCCCCTTAACATTAGTTAATTGTTTGTGGCAAGGCGACAAAGCTTAAAATCTAGGCACACGACAACGACGACCTTAGTGCTGCTTAAGCGCTTGCTTGTGATGCCTCACGGGAGTCAGCGTCGTCGTCGTCGCCTTTGTCTTGGCTAATCATCCCAGCGCCAGTGGCGAACGCGGTGGCACTGGCGGCGGTGTGGATGTGGCTGTGTTTAATGCGGTTGCTGTTGTTGTTGTTGATGCTGCTGTTGCTGCTGCTGCTGCTGCTGTTGATGTTGTTATTTTACTGTTGCTGTTGGCTGCCGCTGCTGACATCGCATTGGATGCCGGCGGCAGCTGTCGTCAGGTGCCCAACAGCAACTCGCGTTGTGGCGCATTTTGCAGCATGTTGGCGGTTTTTAAATGAATGCTGCAAGCAAAAAGAAAAGGTTAATTATATGTTTATATTAAAAAAAAGGTTTGAGCATACTCACTTATTGTCCTCCAGTGACATGGTCTCCGATGAGCCGTGCGAGGCAACTGAGGTACCTGCAAGCGAACTTCGTATTGAATGCGAATCCTCGGGAACAGTAAGCGTAACTAATATTTTATATTTGTTTGTATTTTGTAAATTATAGACGTTTGCCAATTTGTTCAGAGTTCGTTGTTTTCGTATCCAATTGTTGCGTTTTCCATTAAGCCAATGCGTTGTTTGTTGAATTTGTTTTTGTTCATATTTTTAAAGAGTTCGTTTTTTTGTTTGTTTTAAAAAAGAATTTGCGTTTAGTTGCATATTTTTTTTTTGGGAAATTTTGTGTTAGAAATATGTTAGTGTATGTTGTGTGGTTGGTGTTGGTGCAAAATAAAAATGATTATTTTATTTTTGATTTTTGGAAATATGGAAATATGAGCTGCAAGAGTTTTTTCTAGATTTTTAAACATGCAAGTGTGAAAAAATAGGAAAAACAATAACTAGCGAAAAAGTAAATCAATTTTCAGTACAAAAAATCATATATATATATTTTTATTTTTGTGTGGCATTTAACTAATATAATAATAATATTATATATGTCTATATAAGTTTTTCTTTGCTAGAGCTACATTTTTAATTTGGCTTGAACATAAACTAATGTTTGAGTGTGGTTTTTGTTTTGTTTTGTTTTTTGTTTTTTTTAAGTAGCAAGAAATTATATAAATGCAAATCTAAACTTAGGCAGAAATATAATTTGTATACGCAGTTACATGTTTGTTCCATATATAGGAATATAGTTATAAGTAAAGGTATAACAGGAGTAATTGTGTTTTGGGCATTAATAAATATATATTGTATATAGTAGTTAATAGTTTAAGTAAGTTTTAGTTGGTTGTGCATTGAAAATCGTTGTACGTATTGCTGGAATCGTTGGTATCTTAGGAATTATCAGTTTTTGTTTTGTTTTGTGGAATATATATGACTGATTTCTTTCTAAATTTAAATAATATCAGTGTGTGAGAAATATCAACGTATTAGACTAAATACAAACGTTGAGTTGACAAATAATAAATGTTAACGCATTACAATTTAAGTGCTAGGCAACAATTTTGATAGCCAATGTGTTGTACAAAATTAAAGCTAACTATTTAAGTTTTCATTTTAACTAAGTTAATTGGCATAACATTGAGCAACGGGCAAACCAAATAATAAGAATGATAATTCAAATACAAATTAAACTTAAATGCTACGACATAAATGTATATATATATTATAAATACATATATATATATATATATATATATGGGAGAAAATAACAGACTAAAGACGCGTATTTTCCACGCTCAGCGCATCATCATCATCATCATCAACATCAGCAGCATTAACATTATAATCAGTATTATTAACTGTATGAATAAGTTTAACAACTTGGTGCTCATTGTTTACAATTGTGTCCTGTGTTTTATCGTCTCCATTCTTTACAATTGTATCCTGTGTTTTAACATCTCCATTCTGCACCACAATGCGTACACTGTGTGGTGCTGTCTGAGGATGCTGCTGCTGCTGTTGATGTTGTTGATGTTGTTGATGATGCGGATGCGGATGCGGATGATGATGGTTCTCGTGCTGCAGCTGCAGCTGTTGGCTTTGGAGCGCTTCCAGCGCTCTATCCAGATCGAGACGATTACGACTATCGCTATCGCTGCTATAGCTATGCCGTTGATTCGACAATCTGTCGTGATGCATCTGGTGCCAGGGATAGTTGAGATTGTTAACGCTCTGGCTGCGGCTGTCTTCGGGGCCGGTGATCACAAACCCGTTGCTATACAGCGAATAGCTGCTAATTGCCGGCGATGTGGCTAAACTAGTCATACTCTGATAGGTTTTCATTGAGTACGCATCACCTACGAACAATAGAGATTACAAGGCAGTTGGTTTTTGTTTGTTTGTTTTTAATTCAATCGCATTTTTTTGGAGACGCCACACACACAGACAGTTATCACAAGTTCCAAAACACAGAGTTTCCCCGCGCAGACATTGAGCGTTAAGCGTTATTTTCAAAAGATGCGTGAGTCATGAAGGCGGACATTGTTAGACAAATGTGTTTGTGACATAATTACTTTAATTTACAATTATGAGAGACATCGCATCGAATGACTTGTGAACTGCGCGCATATATATATTTAATTAAGCGTAACACAGCGCGGGGTTTGGATATATTTATATATATATATATATATATATATATATATATATATATGTGAATATGTTTAATTGATAATAATCCATCAGTTGGGTTATCTTTTTATATGTACATTATGTTTTTAGTTAAGTGCCCACAACAACCAGAACTCTAACAAAAACCGCTGATTATGGCATTAATACAACCTAGAACCGCACCAATTACAGGGTATACCGCAAGTAATGCCCGACTAACAGAACATGTATCCATTGTTACCATTTACAGGGATGATAGAACTTTGCGCCGCTGAGTCAAGAGAAACTTTTTTCCATGCAGCAATTTTGTGGTTCGCAGTTCAATGCAAACAATTAATTAAAACCTTTTAAATGGCCATTGACGTTGATTCGTTTACGCATTAGCGCGCTCTCATTGCAATTTAACAAAGACATCAAGAAACTTTTACAATAGCATCAAACACAGCTCTCTTTTTTTTAATAGAATGAATGAAATGTTTAAAATAGGAATATAAATTTGAGTACATATTCCAAGTAAGAGTAAAATAAAGAGCTCTTTTCATTTTAAGTTAAACAAGGGCAACCAAGCAAAGCTAACACAATCGCATAAGCGATGTAAATATAAACCATATAAACAGCTTGCCGATAATGACGCTTTTTTAATGTTTACCATTAATCACCAGCATTGAGAAAAAAATACCTCCGATATAGCTGATGTAAACAAATATATATATATATATGCATCACGCATCGTAGAACAAACAACAAACCAAGGAAATAAATTCGTATATACAAATGGGGAGAAATCTAAAACAGATGTAAAACATATAAATACAAATGCCATATACTCAAAACAATACAAATAAAAGAGGTTTGTACATTAATTAAAACGATAATAAAACTATAATACGTCTTAGATATGTAATAACAAATGAATATTCGTTTCTTTTTTACTGAATAATTGAATAGATAATTTAAGTTCTGTTGCTAAAGCTTGCACCACACACTAAACTTATAATCAAGTGCTGTTTTTATTGATTAGTTTTATATATAGTCGGATTAGTATAGAAGCAAGCGTTAGTTGGTGTATAAAAAAGACAGTCAAGTTTAGTAATTGTGCCAAGTTATAGATATGTATGTACAACAACTGAAGCTCACTCACCCGTTGCACACTCAGATGTTTCATAGGAAACTGTGGATTGTACCTCAATTGCATTTTGTTCTTGTCTGAAAGTGAAGCAGAAAATAAAGTATTAGTAAATTATAATTAATGTATAATTGTACTAATTATTGTCCACCTTGATATCACATCGGTTAAGACTTGCTTTTCCGTATCTGTATAGTCACGTCTGCGTCCGGTCTTCTTCTCGCGATCCGCCTCCACAAGCACGCCCAGCGGTCGCGTTGGGAACTCATTGGATTTCGCTGGTGGAGGTACATCGAGCTTCAGATCCTTCAGCTTTTTCATGACGCGCTCTAGCGCCTGAATGGCATCATCGTCATTGTAACCAAAATTCTTGTGCAGCTTCACCTGCAGATATTCAATAATGCCATCCATATCCTTCAGGCGCAACAGTTCGTCCTTATGGAGATAAAGAATGGTAACGGCCATGGCCAATATAACACGATCCCCATCCAACAAAAATATATCCCATACACGCAAGCTCAGACTAAATGGTACCTGTAATGCAAAATAGCTGATTAAATTGAATCGCATTGAAATTAATGGCGTTCACTTACGCGCTCCACAAAGACTACAAAGAACCACTTAATGGCATAGAGCAGGGCGTCCACATTGTGCTTCATGAAATGCTTGTGCAATTTTCGCATTATCTTGGACAGAATGCGATCGTGATGCTCGATGAAGCGCGTCAGCTTGGGGAAACCCTCAATGAACAGGCCGTGCATGCCGTATTTGCGATCGGTGATTAGTGAATTTAGCGCCCAGAATGCCTCCTCCTCTTGCATGTAGAGCAACAATACGCCGGCCACACACGCCATGCCCTGACAATAGCCCAGCTCCGAATTGTAAATGCTGTACGCGTTCAGCACATTAAACAGCGAACATTGCTTGACGCTGTAGCGTTCCCGGTAGGCCAGATTATCGCGAAACTGACGATTGACGTCTGCATCGATTTGACGCGTCTCCGTTGCATTCTGTTTGGCCATCAGCAGCATGCGCGCATAGACGCCCACATTGTTGTCCATCGAGTGCTGGACATTGAGTAGCTGTTTCCAGGCCGGCCAGCGCATTCGATCCGGTATACCCTTGTAGACGCGCTTGTGCAGCTTGTCCTGCGGCGGCGGCCAGTGATTCAGCATTTTCACCCATTTCTTATCGCGCTCCAATTCGATCTTAGTGCGTTGCACCTCCTGAGAGTCGCGCGCCAACGGCAGGCGGGAGTCGTGCATGAAGCCGTATCTATAAAACAATAACAAGCGGTTAGTTGACAATTTCCAGTCCCATCGCAAATGATAAGATAGCAAGCGGCAAGCGACAAGCGATTTCATCAGGTGCACAAATTCCTAGCACTTGTAGTTGGTCTACATTCCTCAGTCTTATGTATGACCGATATGAACACACTTTAGATAACGTAAGCAGGGTTTAAGGCAAACACTTAAAAGTGTTGCCAAAATTAGCATATTTATAAAGCGCTTTTTATTACTATCTGGGAGCGTTACCAACGCATTGGATCTTGAAGAATTCAATTAGAAATTTGAAGGTGCAGATTAAACCCGTTTTAATTCATACCCTAAGCATGTTTAATGAAAAACACATTTCTTTTAAGTAAGAGTTAAAATATGTATAACTCGTAGCCAAAATTTATATTATGCGTTTTATGGCTGTGTGGCAGCGCTTGAAATTTATATTTACATTATCAGCAAGCAACCAGTAAAAATCGTTTTCACTGATGTTGTTCAACACTTCAACGACTTTTGCTCAATACGCCCTCTTATGTTTTCCTATATATCTGGTTACATTTAAGCGTTTAACAGCTTATGTAGCCTTTGCTCGAATAACAGCTGTTTCGCATAAATATTGTGACATCATGTCGTGATAAATTACTTATAATAACGTCTAGCTTATAAGCCTCACTTACTTGTCGGTTATGTGATAGATTTCGAATGTGGGGTTCTCCCAGGAATCGACCACATTGTTGGGATCCAGACCCAGCTCATAGCGCTTGAAAATGTCCTCGCGTTCGTCCTCGGCACGTTTAACTAATGCGTATTGTTGATGCTGATGCTGTTGCTGATGATGCTGCTGTTCGCCATTATCATGGGCGGGCGGAGCGGCTGTCATTGTGGGCGTGGACAGACAATCGGCATCCAATTGCTGCTGATTTCTCTATTGCTGCTGCTGCTGCTGTTCTGCTTGTTGTTTCTGCTCTTCTTCTCCGTTATGGCTCTGTTCGGTGTTTGTGATTGCTTGGCAAGAATCTTGTTCAGAGGGAGCGGTTGCTGCTGTTCGGCGACAGCGCGAAACTTTTTAAGATAAAAGCCAGGCGAATAATAAAAAAGAAAAACAACACAAAAAAAAAACAAAAGCATTAACATATGAAAACGAACTCTAGCACACACATACAATCTCAATGGCACTCACACTCACATACACACACACATATCCGCACGCACGCACACAGCAATCAACAGTAAGTTTTGTACATTCATTTAAATGCAACTCTTCGATTTCACTGCAAAAAAAGCAGTTAGCTGCATGCGTGTGTGTTTTGCTTTTTAAATATGCAATAAGAACAACAACAATAACAGAGAGCGAGCAAGAGAGGGGGAGAGATCAGCGCGCGCATCACACTAGTGTGGCCAAATGACGTGATATTCAATAATATTTAAAAGCGTCCCTGAAGCGGCGTCAACTTGAAAATAACAACAAACTAACACAGAAAGTTACTCAAAAAAAAACGCCCCCAATCCGTAACGAATGCTAGCCACATCCAATGCTGTGTTACAATGTTACAGTTTTTTTTTTATGCTGGAACTATTTTCCATATACATATATATATTAGTCGTTTTCACTTTAAATCGGCCCGACTTTTGCTGCTTTCGTTTATCTTGCACACACTTCCTGTTTTGATTTTGCTGCGTTTTTTTTTTCTCTTTTTTTGTTGTATTTTTGTCAACAGTCACTCACTCACATACAGACACGCCATCCACAAACATATACACATGCACATAGCGTTTCGTTCTGGTGTTTTTAATAAACTATTTCATTTGTTGCTGGTATCGATTTGTAAATGTCGTGTCAAGTGTTACGTTTATTACCATTTAATTTTGTTTTAATTTTATGTACAATTTGTGTTCAATTATTGAAAATGAGCACGTTTACTGTATTTTTCAGCCTGCATGTTGAGCGAGATTTGACTTAACAGAACTGACTGAACCACCTAACAGACGACTGTCTAGGTTAGCAGCTGCACAGCGTTGCCAGCGCCTTGCAATTGTTTTGCATTTGGCGCCTGTAGCGGTATGGCAACACTAAAAGCGTTGAACCAGCTCATGTTGAGCACAGAAGCTATCGATAGCTTTGATACTGTAGTTCCTACGTCTTCGACCATTTTTTTTTGCGTGTATGTAGTTTTAATTGTGCTGGTTAAAAAATTGTGTTTTAAGTCGATGAAAACGTCTCGAATTCAACGAAATAGTGTTGTGCTGTGCACTCAAAGCTTACGCACGTTGCCTAACATACGAAAAACAATGCCCATACAATAATTCCATTGAATAAAACGGGTAAGAAGCAACGCCATGCTATGCAAGTGCGTAGCAAAATTTGCTACATAGAGTTACCTCTACACTGCACTGTACACACACACACACACGCGCATACAAACACACGCACACACAGATGCAAGCACTCACTGACACGCTCGTTCACTTGAGCTGGGTTAGTGAATGCTGCTTGTCATCGATCGATTGACAAATCAGTCGTTAATCGAAATTAAAAAACCGCAATTAACAAGCATTCTCTCCCCCTCTGTTTTTCAGCATTCGTCCATCAAAGCGGATACGGCCTGTCTGAGCACACGAACAACAAATTCTACTCAAGATTTTGCGTGCAAATTGCCATTTAACAATGGTCTCAACGCGCCAAATGTGCGGCAGTGCTGGTAGCACCGGCTACGAGGAGACGCCAACAACCACCCGCGCCTCGGTGGTGCGTCGCACCACAAATTATCAGCAACAACAGCAGCAGCCGCCGCAAGTTGCCGCTAGCTGCTCTACAGCAGCGAGTGAGGAGCGAGTTTTGAATATTCTTGACTTGCCCACGGAATTGATCCTTAAAACACTCAGCTATTTGGATTATAAGAAAATCAGCAACTTAAGATTGGTAAGTACCACAAAATGGGGGCGGGGCTGAGCTGCATTCTAGCGGTACATATGCAGCCATTGGCGCTGCTTCATTATTTAATCAATAAAAAGCAATTTGCAAAATGTGAACGGAATGCGCGTGGGTCGCACGGACAGCGGGTTGCAGGGACATGTTATTCAACTACCTGCATGTACTTGTTGTTGTTGTTTCTGTTGTAATATTTATTATTTTTACCACTCAAAAGTCGACTTGCCAACTAGTGTTGAGTGCGTGTCGTGACACGAGCAGGCTAGATAACATTTCGGTCATGTTTGTGTGTATTCATCTACAGGTAGACACGAAAGAAGGGAACAAACATATGTGAAACTAGACTTTATAGATATTAAACAGAATTTAGCGTTGCATTCTAATTGGAATATTATATCAGTACAGTACCGATTACTGTACTGTATTCAGTTTTAAGCAGTGTCTCGTTTTCAGCCACAGGTTTGGTTCAAGCATTTAAATCTGGGGTTAAATGTGTTGTGTATTTCTCAAAATAGTAGCAAAGATTTAATAGTAAATCATTTTTATTACGAAATTTTAGCTATAATTTTATTAGTTCCTAGAACACTACACACAAAGGCAAACACAGACACACAAACAAGTTCGGTCAAGAAAATATGCTCAGCACGCGTTCATCTCTATGCTTCTTTCTTGGGTTTCTTTTTGTCATGCATTTGATTTTGTGTTCATGTCTGTCTGTCTGCCTGTGTGTGCGTGTGTGTTGTGCCTGTGTTTGTAGTAGGTAGCTAAACGTAATTTGATATATTTTTTAGATGCTCTCAAATTTTCAGATGCGGGCGCTTATCCTGCATACCCCTTACGAACGCAAATTATGAACTGAACAGAATAAAATATAAACATTTTTGTATGTTATTTAATTACGCAGGTGTCCAATCGCATGAACGACATTTGCATGAATATGTTGAATGCGGCTTTCGCCGGTCAAATCAAGACGACTTTCAATCGATTCCAGTCGATCAAGTCAAGCATGCCACGCCGGGAGTCCGCAAGACGCCATCATGCTTTGGCCTGCGAATGCGACATCATCGAGACTTGCTATATGCGCCTCTCACTGCTCCAGATGTCAATGGGCAAGCATATCGAGCGTGGCCATTGCTGTTTCTTTCCGGGTGCCGTAAGTCATTAGCTGAATTAGCTCCGAATTTGTTAAACTCAACTCTGGCTTGTTCTAATTGAAATTTCTTTACAGATACTTGATGAGGTGCAGTCGATTTTGAATTATATCAGTATTACGCCGCGTTTGCAGCGTCCATATCGCGTAACCGATGAACTCTTTGATCTCTCCACCATGGCCATGGAGTACTTTAAGGATCGCATTGAGCCCACGCTGCCCGGGCTGGCGTATTTCAACAAGGACTTTTTTCAATTGCCCGCAACCACAAAGCGGCGTAAGTGTTAGTTTAATTTAATTCTTTTAGCTGCCTGTTAAGACAATTTTTGTGTCCGCTTTTACAGCTACCCTGGCTATTAGCTCAGATCTCTCGGACAGCTCGAACAATTCACCACCTCAAAACCATATGGTCCTACGTAAGGGCATACGCAAGATCAAGCAGGGTATGAAAATGTACAATAACCAGCTATCGGTGCTGCGCACCGAATTACGCACCTGCAAGCGTAAGGCAGCCGAGCAGAGCAAACAGCTCGCGGAGCAGCAAAATCTCCTCGCTGATCATCAGAAACAGACGCTCGAATATGCAAATCGTCTGGACGAGAATGACAAAAAGAATGAGGAAATGTCACGTAAATTCTCCACATTGTTGCAGGTGTGTAAAAATCAACGAAAGAAACATTAACAAACATTTTTAATCAAATTTTTTGAGATCTATGATTGTTAATATATATTTCCCTTTTACTTCTAATAGGAACTCAACAAATGCAAGACCGAGCTTCAATTTTGGCGGTCGAAGAGCCCGGCCATACCGTCGGTGTGCAGCACGTGCAGTCAGAAAGTTGCACCTATGTTGCCACCGGAGGATTTGCAGGCGCTGGTCAATCAGGGTGTCGATCCGGAGAACATAATCATTATCAACGATGCGAACGATGCAGATGCCGCCGGCGAAAGCGGCGAAATTGGCTGCTGTGAGCTGTCCGCGTCCGTTGCGGACAAACCGTTCGCCTTTCCGGACGAAAGCACCACAGCCAAGCTGTTGGCCGTCAATACGGCCGCCAAAAATCAGAAGCGCAAATATGCGGCAACACTGGAAACAGAAGCTGCCGCAACGTCCAATGCAATTGCGTCCAATGCGACAATGTCTAATGCGAAGGCTGTGGCCAACCAGCAGACAGCAACTGGCGCCAGCGCCAACTGTGGTTATTCCACAAAACTCTTCTATGGCAATCATCAGCGCAGCGGCGTCATTGTCAGTCCAGTGTCCATGAAGCTGGCGGCGGCGTCGGAAACGTTGGCCCTCGGTAATAGCAATGGCAATGACAATGAAATGGCGCCATGCGTGCAGCAGATGCAGCTGAACAATGGAGAGATGTCATTGGCTGTGGTAGGAGTAAGTGAATCTGTGGGCAATGCTGTTGCCCTGGATCAGATGGAGGCGAAGAAGGCACGTAGAGTACAAAAGGCCAATAGGTGTTTGAATGCACATGGCAAACGCAGTAAATAAGCATAAAAACATATACAAATTACATTTTTTACTACTTACTTATACATAACACACACATATATATATATATTTACATATAAAAGACGCACACACACAGACACCCACACATAAAAATAAAGCGAGAAAAGTGCAGTAAGCCAGTGTGTGTGTGTGCGCACTGTAGTGTTAACAAAAAAGAGGAATCAAATTAATATATATATATATATATACATATATATAGTTACCTATATGTACATGTATATCTTTTACGAACACGGAATGCATTAGGCATTCGAATTATCATTATTATTATTATTACCATTTACAAAATGTATCTGTATGTTCTTTGGCACGAAATGCCAACACACACAAACACAGCCACAAGTAAAACAATAAATAAATCATTTTTTCAACACTCGTACATATATACAACAATTAACACACACACACACACAACTTGTATGTAGTTTGGAGTATTGGCAGAGAAAACCCGATAATAATAATTTAAAAGCAAAGTAATTTTAACTATTAGTAGCCACACAAGAACACACACACACAAACAACAAACTATGGAAGGTGTGAAAAAAAAAATATAAAAAAAAACGAGAAATGGCAAAGAAATATTTTAAATAAAACTTTAACGCATACAAAATCAAATGCAATTGCAACTCTGTTGTTTTAATCGATTCCCCATCGATATGAATGAACAGTTAATTATCGGTTTCAGTTATTTAAAACGTATTAAATATATGGAAAAACGCGCCCAACAATGTGAAAAAGGCAAGTATAGACACACAACTAACTAAAAATAAACAACAATGTGTTGCGTTACGCACGCAGCAATTAGCCAAAGTACTTAGGAAAACGACGAACCGACGGGCAGCGACAGCCGAGCCAAATATTGGGCCGCCCGCCAGCCAGCCGAGAGAGAGAGTGAGAGAGAAACTCAGATTCTGGTAGATATTTATAATTGGCGACTCCAACGGCGGTGGTCGCCAGTCCCAGCCAGCGGTCGCTTCGGTTAAGCACAGTGCGCATTGCCGTGAAAAACTAAAACTAAAAAAAAAAAACAATAAATCTTGTTGGTTTGGCTGGCAGACAACACGTAATCGAGGCAAATGCAAGATTACAACGAAAAATTAAATGATCTTCACGATGAGAAGCTGGGCAGGTGCTGGAATTTGTTGAGAGTCAATTAGCGTGTACAAAAATAAGCAATTGCTGTTATTTTACAGGCATCTGGTGGCCGGCATGCCGATCGAGGCCGGTGAGACGCTGCTGGAGGAGCGCCCGTTGCTAGTGGCGCCGCACTGGGAATGCAGCCAGCTGAAATGCGCCCAGTGCATGCAGGAATCCTATGTGATGTGCCGCCGCTGTCAGGTGTATCCCCTATGCATGGACTGCAACGAACATGATGCGTTCGAG
This sequence comes from Drosophila lacertosa, assembly GCA_004143845.1. Taxonomy (NCBI): domain Eukaryota; kingdom Metazoa; phylum Arthropoda; class Insecta; order Diptera; family Drosophilidae; genus Drosophila; species Drosophila lacertosa. The sequence continues at coordinate 91,609 of SCDZ01000351.1, forward strand.
TGTGAGTTTTTTGCCAGCGGTGCTGGCTGTCATGTCAGTAAGGATCTGCTGGTCAAAAACTATGGCATATGTGCGCTGTTGAAGTTGCTGTTGTTGCTGGAGCAGCCAGAGCAACGTGCACACTGCCAGCTGCTTGTGGAGAAGCCCATTAAGCTGGAGGATTATCGCAACGAAGAGGGCATGTGGCAGGAGCACGAGGAACAGGTAGTGCGTCCCATTATGGCCAGCGGTATGCTATACACATTGACCGACCAAGATCTGACTGCGGATGTGCTGCATGCCCACTGCATACGCATCGATAGCAGCTCCTTCGAAGTGACCGCTCGGGACGGGGACACCTTGAAGGGGGTTTATGTGCGCGGCGCCAGCTTGCCGCATCATTGTGTGCCCAACACGGTGATGGCCCTCGACGAACAGTTCAACTTGAAGCTGTATGCGGCCGTGCCGCTCGAGAGCGGCGACATCATTTACACATCCTACACGAATCCACTGATGGGCACTAGCCAGCGACAGCACCAGCTGCGACTCAGTCGGCACATGGACTGCGCCTGCACGCGCTGCCTCGATCCCACCGAGCTGAACACACACATGAGCAGCATGAAGTGTCGCGATTGTGCCGACGGCTATGCTGTTTGCGATTTGGGCGGCAGCGGCGATTGGCGTTGCGTTCAGGTGGATTGTGGTGCTGTAATGCCGGCCGCCGAAGTGCACGAGCTGCTGGCGGAGGTGGGTGGCGCCCTGGTCGAGGCCAAGGGCGAGCTGGACGCCTATGAAGCGCTGCTTGCCCAGCACAAGCAGCTCTTCCATCCCAATCACTTTCTGCTGCTGGACATTAAGCAGAACATCGCGAGCATTCTGCGCGCAGCGGCCCTGATGAATTCCATAAACGATCCCTGTAAGAAGCTGCTGGCACGTCGCGTGGAACTCTGTGGCGATCTGTTGCCCGTCTGTCGCGCCGTTGTGCCCGGCCTGTCCAAGCTCTATGCCATTGCGCTCTTCGAGTACCTGCTGGCCTTTGTCGAACTCAGCGAGCTGCAGTTTGCCGACGCCGATGTGAACAAAAAGGAGTATGCAGTAAGTGAAATTGAAGAATATATAAAATACCGTTGAACTGTTAATATTAACGACTTTCTGTAGGCGCAGCTATCGCGTGCTCGTTCCGTGGCCAAGGAAGCGTTGGATTTACTGCAGTTTGAGCCGGAAAATTCAGCGGAGGGTTTCCTAACCGAACGCATTGGCGTGGAGCTGGAACGCATTGAATCCGACCTGATGAAATATGGCAAACTTTAATACTATTTGACTAATTGGAAATTTGAAATTAGATTTACAAACTTCATAGTTTTTTTTTCTAGTAATTTTTGTATTTTAATTTAGTTTGTAGACTTTTGCAAACATTAACATCTGATATCTATTTAATATAGCTGACATAGGAATCATCATTAAAAAGCAACCCATTTATATGAAGAGCTTTTGTGTTTTTCAAGATATCTTAACCAAACTTTGTAATTGTTAGAATTATTCTTCTAATAACATATGACAAAAATCTGTTTGAGATTAGACCTCCATTACATATAGCTGCCGTAGGTATAATCGGACAAACAGTATTTTTTTTATGAAAATCAGCGTCTTTGGCAAATTCTGTATAATAAAAAAGCTTTAACACTGACAATAAATTCTGCAAAGCTGTTATAGGAACAATGGGTACCTAAATTTTGAACACGCCACAAAGAAAACCCTCTAGAAATCAAGATAATTTAACGCAAGAGTTTCTAGAAGATTGGCCCTGATCGTGCCCAGCGTAGGTTCAACAACACAAAAGAGCGTTGCGGGCCAATAGGCAGAGGACTGATCGACTGATCAAATAAATAAAGAATCACATTTAGATATATATAAATAAAACTAATGTGTAGTCGCAGTCGCTCGCGACAATATCGGACCCCAGTACACGATCGCTAATTGGCGACAGCAGATGCAATTCTTGGCCAGGGAAACGGAAGCCCACACAAACTAATCAAGCGCACAGTATGGCTGCAGTAACGGAAGACTTTGCCAAGAAATGTGAAGTTAAACAGAACGACACGCTGGGCAGGTGGGTCGCACAGGGAGCCAACTAAACCTTCTCACAAAGGAAACCTCTTTCTGTAGATATGTGGTTGCCGCCGTTAATGTCAAAGCGGGCGAGACGCTGCTGCTGGAGCAGCCAATTGTTTTACTGGCCAACAATGGGGATCGGCGCTGCAGCAGCTGCCACAAGCTGACGCCTTCATTTTGCGGGTAGGTACAGCCCCAAACCCAAACAAGTGCAAATCTTGCTTACCCTTGACTTGCCAGCACGTGTCGCCTGATGCCCCGCTGCGAAGAGTGCGCCACGCACGACAGCCGCGATTGCCAGCGCCTGGCGGCGCTGCAGCTGCCCGAGGAGCAAGTGCAGCAGCTGCAGTCCCATGCCGAGGTGTCCAGTGTGCTGAAGTGTTTGCTGCTGCGCGAGCACGAGGAGACCCGGGCACAGTACGAAGAAATGCTGCAGATGGAGGCTCACCTGGGGCAGCGACGCGACACGGAGATTTGGCGCAGCTATCGGACGGAGGTTGTGGCGCCACTGCAGGCGAGCGGGCTTCTGGGGCAGCTGCGCAACGGCTCGGAGATCGACGAGGAGCTGCTGCAGCGACTGCTGAGCATTGCGGACGTAAATGCGTTCGAGATACGCGCCCCGGAGCCGGGTGGCTCCATGCGGGGTATTTATAGGCGAGCCGGGCTCTACGCGCACAGTTGTCAGCCCAATCTGGTGACGGCCATCGATGAGCAGCAGCGCATGAAGCTTTATGCCGGGCGTGCAATTGCGGCCGGTGAGATTTTGTACAACTGCTATACGAATATTCTGCTGGGCACCGACGAGCGGCGACACATCCTCAAGACGGGCAAGTGCTTTGATTGCCGGTGTGACCGCTGCTCGGATCCCACCGAGCTGGGCACGCACATGAGCAGCTTTGTGTGCAGCCACTGTCCGGGCGGGTATATCGTGCGCCAGCCGGAGACGGGCATCTGGCAGTGTCTGGTGAATGGCGAGCATACGCTGAAGCCGGAGTTTGTGGCCAATGTGCTGGAACGGGCCAAGGAGGAGGTATTTCATGCTCGCGACAATATCTATCGGTTGGAGCTGTTGCTGGCCAAGCTGGTGCGGCTGCTGCATGGAAATCATTATATTGTACTTGATCTGAAGCAGAACATCGCCTCCATATTGCGGCAGATTCTGCAGAATATGGCTCATCGTCCTAATCGTAAGGTGTACGAACGCAAGATACGCTTGTGCCAGGAAATACTGCTGGTACTGAAGGTTGTGGCGCCTGGAATATCCCGGCTAAAGGCTATAGCCCTCTACGAGCTGGCCAACACTCAGGCTGAACTCGCCAGAAAGTTATACAGCGAACAGGAACAGGATGCGGCTGATTTGCTGGTAAAACACAAGAACTCTCTCTTTATTGCATTATATATTAAAAATTAATTTATTTCAAAAGGCTGAGCTGCAGCAGACTGAGGTCATGACTCGGGAATCGCTGCGAATGCTTCTTTATGAGCCCATTTCCTCGCCGGAGGGTCAGCTGGCTCGCAATATGCTAAGAGAATTGAAAGAGCTTCAAAATGATATGAAAATGCTGCAGCAATCAAACGATGATGTGGTTAATTGACATAAATGCTTTTTGTGAATTTTAATTAAAATTGTTGTTTTGAATTTGAAAATTTGGCGCTCAGAATCGATTATTTGGCCGTGAGCTTGTGCTATCGGAACTCTTCTGTGGCGGCGCTCGATAAGCGCAAGTTTTGTTTACATGCCATATAAAAAGTTCCTATTGTCTTTAAAGCTTCGGTATTGTTTAATTACTATAAACGTTTTAAGCAAAAGCTTGGCATTGTTGATAGCTCATTTGTTGTTACGCACATGCGACAGAAAAAAGGCGCGATTGGCATGGCGACGGCGCTTTTGTCAAAAAGAAACAGCTGATTGACCAAAATAAAAGAGGCTGTTGATAAAAGTGGAGGCAATGCAAGTGAGCAGCAGCTGTAAAACAAACAACCCCAAGTTGAATAGAGAGGGTGACAAAACAAAAGGTACGCAGTGCAAAAAGCTGCAAGCGACGCCGACGTCGACACTGCTCAGTCATAATTTCAGTGCTTTTCACGCAGTTCACTTCACTCTTTAAACGGAATTAGTTTCTCAGTTTGCTTCAGTTACTCAAAAACTCGCTTCGCTTAGCTGTAAATCAGATAAAAGTTAACAAACGCAACATGCGAATATTGTTGTAGTATATTTAAAATAATTAAATCAGCGTTAATGCAGGGAATGCCACAAAGATTACAGCAAATTGTGAAATAACAACGTCTAATTGTTGTCTAACTGTAAATTTGAAAAATTCCCCTGCCAGCGACGTCATTGCCATGGCTTTGGCCAGTGCAGCGGGCGCTCTGCTCAAACCACAGACGCCGCTTCAGCAGCTGCTCGAGGACATCAATTTTCAGCGCACCAAGGAAATGCGACAGCTGCTCAAAGACGGTAATTTAACACAAAACACTTTAATAAGCTTAGCTTTAAGAAAATTTGTCTACATTTGCACTTTATCGATTTGTCAAACGCTCATCCGGCAACTCCTTCTACCCGTGTACAGACACACGCGCACACACAGCTGTTTATAAGTGTGCGTATGCGCTCAGATTTTGCTCTACTTTAGCACACTTTTTGCATAGATAGACAAATACATGCATGTAAATTGCGCTGTCTTTGTATTGGTGATCTCGAGGAGCTTTTTATCCGCTATTCTGTTTTGCTCTTGTTGACAATGCAAATTTTAAGGGCTCCTTTGTATGCGGGTGTGTTGTGTTGTGTCAGTGCCAGGGTTTGGTTGATATCAATGCTGTGTGAATATGTGCTTACATGTATCTGTATATGTATTATGTATATTCAGTTATATCGACTAAACTTTTAGAGTCGGTTGTTTACTTCTTTCTATATAACTGTTCAATTCTATACCGTTTCTTCAACAACATTAAATGAAAATGGCTTCTAAATACATTCAACTCTGTTTTAAATATTAATTTAAATATTGTTTTTAATAGAGAAAAAATATTAAGATTTAACATTTTTTGTTTGCTCTTATAATAATGTTTATCTTATTACTTATGTTCTCTAGGACATACATATTTTTATATATAATTAAGACAGGTTTTCTTTTGGTTATTCACTAGCTAACCTCCATATCCGTACCATCCTCCTCCGCCACCTCCCGTAGTTTGAGAATTTTGTTCTGCATGCCTGTCAAAATCAAAACAAAAGAAAGCTTAGCTAGTTATAAAACATGAGATTTTCACAGAGGCTTATATACTGATTCTTATACCAGTTGTGTAAAGAAACTTTTATACCTCTTTTATATACATTCCTTATTTTTTTGGCACTTACATCATTTCGTTTCCTGTCTCAATATGATGATTCGCAATTATTTGTTGCACGAGCAGCACAAATAAAAATCCTATGAATAACTGCTTGGAGAACATTTTGTTCTAACTTTTCGCGTAGCTTTTTGTTTGGAAACTAAGCTCAGGTTTTTTGAGGTAGAGCTTATAAATGTTTTTCTTAGATCAGAATAAATACTTATCAGTTGCGTTTGGGGTTTACCCGCAATACTGAAATTGATACTTTTAAAGATTACTTTCGGGGTTTTTATTTGGTTGACTAAACATACAAAATTTAAAAGTGTTTCTTGTGCTTTTCCAGATGGTGGTTTTGTGGTGCTGCAGGGCACCACATACTGGACGGACTTGTTTGTTCGCCATTTCCTCTTTCAAACGGAGCCCGTGCACAGCATCGACTCGGATGATTTGCTCTTCTTTGTGCGCAAAAAGCACGTGAAGAGCTCCTCGCGCCACATGCCAAAATATGAGGTGAGTACAGAGGAAACCTGCTCTCGAGCAGCTCAAGTAAAACTACCGCTTTTTATTGACAGACTGAAGTTGAGGTATTTCGCAAGGATTCACGCAAACTGCCCATCGGCGATCCGGACGTGGACTGGGAGGAGACCGTCTACCTGAACATGGTGATACATCAGTTCGACTACACGCTAACGCTGGCCATTTGTACGCGCACCTCGCCCAAGGAGCTGCAGGTGCTGCGACGGCATTCGCAACGCGTCTACGCGAGTCCCAGTCGCCGAAAGATGGACACCAAGGGCGAAGGCGAGGAGATTACTTATCCACACATATGCTTTATGGTGGACAACTTCGATGAGGTGTTCAGCGACATACTGGTGCGCGATGGCGAGATGGTGTGCGTGGAGCTGGTGGCCAATGACAAAGATGGCGCCGTGCAGGGCGTTATTTTCCTTGGCTCCATACGCTACGATGCGCTCAAGAAGGTCTATGATGCAAGAGTGAGTGGAATTTAACCCAGAGATGCCGTCAGTTTCATGTTGTTCCTATTTGCTTGCAGCAATCGAGCCTTAGCTCGAAGGTGGCACAGCGCATGTCCTTTGGCCTGTTCAGCAGCGGCGCCGGCGTGCAGACACGCTGTGAATTTGTGCGCATGAAGGGACCGCAGGGCAAAGGCCATGCCGAGATGGCGGTGACGAAACCGAAAGGTTCCGGCGTGGAGACGCCCACCAGCGAGCCGGGCTTCTGTGCGACCGACATGTGGGACGAGTGGGAGGAGGAGAACGACGACTATTGCACGTATCGGCATCAGCGCCGACTCAGCGATCCCAGCGCCAATCTCAATAACTTCTCACGCTACGGCTGGCGCACGAAGAACACCAACCAGGACATGGTGGGCAGCGGCACCAGCTCCAGTGCCGGCGCCAAGGCGCGCTCCGAAAACGAAGGTCTCGACTCCCTGGCCAACGAAGTGTCCGAAATCGAGGCGGGCGATCTGCGCGACGGTAAGCATCGCAGTTTTCCTTTTGCTTCAGTCTATTGTCTGTGTATTCACAACGGTTTTACAGTCCATTATTATTATTTTTGATTTTGCATGCTCATTTGTAAATTTGTAAATTAATTTACTGTACAAAAACGTAGTTAGTTAGAGTATTTTAGAACTTTTTCCTCAATTTCGTTGCGCTTTTTCTGCTCGCTTTGCTCTGCTTTCATTTACTAAAATTTGATTTTGTTTTCGGTTTCATTGTAAACATGTTGTGGTTCCTAAGATTTTCCTTAAATTAACAACTTTCAAATTTCAAACTAACCAACATTAATCTGTGTGTATATATATATATATCCAAGCTGGACAAAGGTTTATATATATCGTACAAAAACATGACTTTGCCGAGAAAGCAGGACAACTAAAAACTACAGAGTATTTATTTTTAAACATTTTTCATTTGCTTTTCATTTAACAAATTGTGAATTTAATTCAAAAAAATATAAAAGATATGTGATAGAATTTATGTATTATAATTGAGAAAAGCTTCGTTTAGATTATAAACACTTATTTAGATAATTTAGAAATATATAGAAAACCTTTTCAGATTTAAAGGGAAGTTTACTCAGAAAGTTCTACAAAAATTGATGATTATACTTGGATTTTTACTTAATTCTAGAGACCATGGCACATGTAAGGGGTATGCGCTATATATGTCGCTAAGATATGAAGCTTCTGCTAGGGAAACATTAACTGTATATAACTGGGTTCTGAGCCTTGTTTAGTGTCTATTCCTTAATAAGCTATACATAACACGAACTCTGCTATTCCATGCCGCATTCCCTTAATCAACCATAAATAGAGCTCCCGCCTTTAGCGCTACCCTGGTTTCTCATGATTTCCGCTTTATATTATTTAGTTTTAATTTTTTTTTTTTTTTTTTTTTATTTCGCTAAAAGAACATTTTTGTTTAAGTTGCTTGAAGACCGATGCCGTCGGTTGTTGTATGTGTTGTTGTAAATGCTTTATAAAACGCAACAAACTCGATCTATACTCTACTTGTAGATCAACAACGTCCTGCTTTCTCGGCCTCCGCGGCAAAACTGCACCCAAATCCAAATTGTGAAACGCTCAATTTGGCAGCTGGCGCCACAGACCCAACGCCAGTTGCCACAAATGACACCGATACAGTTGCAACAGCAACTGCAGCAGCAGCAGCAGCAGCAACAGCAGCCGTAGCAACAGCTGCTGCTGATGTTGCCAGCGCTGTGACGGCCGTCACTCCGCCGCCGCTCAGCGCTGCCGTCGAGGTGACCGTGGCGGGCGCCAATGGGAATGAAAACGGGAACAACAGCAGCACGGGCTGCAATTGCTTTGGCGGCAAAAAGTGCAAGAAACGTTGGACGAACGCGTCCAGTGCGATGGACACGCCCGAAATGTCCGAGGTGTATTGTCCCAGCTGCGAGGATGCGGCCAACGAGACGCCCGCCTGCCTCAGCAAAATGCCCGACAAGCGACAGACGCGTTTGAAGCCGAAGCCGCCGAGCATACTGTGCGTGGAGAGCGAACTGGTGGTCACCAAGCGGGGCAGCCTGCGGCTGAGCGATGGCAAACGTCGCGCCGGCAACAACAACATTACGCGCAGCGTCTCGCTGAGCGCCGCCGATCGAAGGACTAGTTTGCCAATGCCCAGAAGGGTGACGCCTGTGCGCGGCGGCACCAGAGTCAAGCCCAGGGAGCTGGACAAGGGCAAGGACAAAGAGAAGGACAAAGAGAAGGACAAGGGCAAGGAGAACGACAAGAAGTCTACAAATCAAAAGTCGAATGGCGCCAGCGGCCTGCTGGCCAAAATGTCGCCCAAAAGGCTGCGCAATGCCAAAGCCAGCGACAAGGAAAAGGAGAAAGAGAAGGATAACCAAAAGGATAAAAACAAGGAGAAGCAACAAGACAAAGAGAAAAGTAAAACCACAGCCAAGCCGAAAACGGCCAAGTCCGAAGAGTACGAAATAGCCGATGATGCCACTTCCCTAAATGGCGATGCTTTGGACGCCAGCGAATGCGCCGCTGCGGCCAAAATTACCATCATTAGCGCCAGCGAGAGCAAGCTCATGATCAGCGTGCGTGGACGCGAAGAGCTGCCCGTGGTGGAGCAGACAACAACAACGACGCCAACGATAACGCCATCGCCGCCGGGCGCAAAGGCAACGCAACGCTTTGAGAAATGTTTACGTGTACCTGTGAAATCAGAGAGCCATCCATTGCAGCTGGACACGCCGGCGTCGCCATCGACGCCCGCTGACAGCGCAAGCAACGATATCGATGTGGAGCAACGGTCGGAGCAGCAGCCGCTGCTCAATGGAGAGCCGCTTGTCAGCGCCACATTGCCGCGCACCGCCAAACAGAGCTACTACAACAAGGTGCTGCATCTGGTGCCCAAACGGCGCACGCCCGACGGCACCAACATTTACTACTGGTGCGATCTGCCCAAGAAGGCGCTCAAAGGTTAAACGAATTCCCAAACAAGCTTTATACTCCTTATACACTCCACTCTGCATGCGCCCATAGACAATAGTTTTTGTCTTCGCCCATTCATCGTTAACTTATTCGGTTTTTATTTGGTTTTGATTGCAGAACTTGACGATGGCGCCTATAATCCTTTGTGGACCAGTCGCGGCTTTACGCAATCCTTTCATTTCTGGAAGGAGAATCGCAGACAGCAGTCGACGCCGCTCAACGCATTCCTGACCTATGTCACACTGCCCTGGTGGAGCATTGCCAAGGGTGAGCATCTATATACATACATATATATATATTTATAGTGTACTTAACTAAATTATTTGCTTTGGTTTACAGATCTGCTGGATCATCGGGAGACGCCCATACTGACTTTTTAGTATTAGATTCTGCTCCCTGCTTGTGATTTGCTGCTAAACTATGCTTTAAAGTATGGCAAATCATGTGATCTGTTTTACGTCTATATATATATATTTTATTATATCTCTCAGGTAGCAGTCATTATTAAGCTGCTCCATTCATTATCTCAAATTTGGTTTATCCTGTGTTTTCTATGAGCTAGTTTTTGTTTTGACAAGTATATAATACACTCACTATATATACGCGATATACCTATGTATGTTTTGTATGTAAATGCAGCGCTGAGCCAACCTACAAATTTATAAACTACCTATTAATATATATATATATATACCTACTAAAACGCTGCATTTTGAGGTTATTTAAAATGAATTGTTACCAAAAAACTTAAAACTATATAGTATATGTATATGTAATAATACGATTTGTAAATTATATGGCAACATTTATACTATATATACATATATATATTTATTAGAAAAGAGCAAAATTTGCAAACCAAAATAAAGAATTTGCGTACAATAAATGTAAACTTTGTATTTTTTGCCTTAAACTAAATATGAAAAAATCCCGAAAAACTTTAAAATTAATCTTGAGCTAAGAAAGAAAACCAACCGATTGGTTTTATAAAAAGTAACAAAGTATTTTAGAAAAATTAATTCCAGTTCAAAAGTTATTTGCGCAATCGCTAATTAAGTTAATTAATTGTGCTTATCAGTTATTTATATAGAACAACGCGCCTCAGGTCAGCCACACATAAAAACAGGAAGAACCTTAAAGTACTCTTTATATATAAATTTATAATAGAAATTTCCTTAGCTATAACCCTTTGGCATATCTCGAATTAAAGATGTCCCGTGAAAGTTGCTTAATCTGCAGGAGCAAAGTGCACATGCAAATCCATATATTTAAAGCATATACACAACTATGTAAGACAATCGGAATACATAGAATACATGCGCTGGATGATAACTCAGAGTGCTCGAAATGGGATTCAGTCGGTTTGTTGGCATTGTCGGAAACGGTCGCTTGTTTATTTATTCTCGCTGCTTGGGGCAGACATCAAATAAATACAAATTAATACAGAACAGAAACAAAACAGAAGCACAAGATTATAATGTGGATTGGCGGCATCGTCGTCGTCGTTGTCTGCCTTGTGGCAGGCGCAATTAGTCCAACGTTCGCCTGCCCGCGGGCGCCCACGCATTTGGCCCACGGTCGACGCACACGCGGCGACAATGGATACAAGTTAATTGTCGCTGATGGACCCAACGGCTACGTTCCCGGCAAGGCATACAACTGTAAGTGCAAGGTGGCTCTCGAGATTACACAGAATTAAACGAGAAAAAAAAACAATTTTCATAATCAGCACTCGGGTCACGGCCTCATGACCCCTAAAACGCACAAGACAGAGCTCTGTGGTGATAAGAAATCACAGCATTGAGTACATTTAACTTATTTCTTATGTAGCTTAAACAATTTTATTTGTATATTGCTTTCAACTACAGTCAAGTCCCGATAATTTTGCTGTTCCCTTGAAAAAAATCGTTAATTCCTAAAAATCAAATACATTTTGGTCCCTTCGTTATTTCGTAGCAAAGAATATTCAACCCCATACAAGTTGAACTTTCGATTCGTAACCTCCTATAATTCGTAATTCAATAGAATATTTTTACAGATAAATCAACGTTAGATTTTGCAGACAGTTATCACGCCTTTATTTTGAATGGATTGCGGATACCAAAATTAGTACCTAGCAATCCTAGCAATAAAGCCAAATTATAACCGATTTTTATGTTTGACACCATTTTGATCATCGTTTATCCACTTTCTCAGTTCTACATTTAAATTTTCTGCATTTTACTGATTTTTTTTTTTTTACTTTTTTCTGAAAAAAACCATGTACTTGTTAGTTTTTTTTTTAATATGTAAGACGTACAAATGAATGTGCATATGTTGATTTGAGTAATTCCAATAATTCTAATTAACGGAAGAAAATTATTTTTAAACAATTTAAGATAGTTTTTAAACAAGTTAATGCTATAGCGAGACACTTAATCGGACTACACATTTGATACTCTTTATATTATTCAAAGAGTACAGAAGTCTTTGTGTCCTTTGGCATTAAAAGTAGTATTAAACATGATCAATTTCTTCTAAGAAACGATCACTGATCTCATTCGCAACACAATTCTTACAAATCGCGATGAATGATTACAAGTTTTAACAAAATAGATACAATGATTAGTTATATATATAAAATAGTTAAGGTAAATCCCAAATACCTTTATTTTTACATTTATGGCACAATATAAAGCTAAGAAACCTTTGCTTTCACATCTAGTTACATTTAATTGGAAGAAATAGTTTCTTGATTCGCTACTACATTTTAAAAAAACTATAAAAAACAAGTAAGCTTAAAACAGAAATTATTGTTGGGCTTCTTCGTTAAACTATTTTTCAACAAAATTAAATCAACTCAGGTCTTAGTAAAGTCTTAGTTTACCTATAGTTTGGCATAGATAAACACATGTAAAGCTATGGTTAAAAATGGGTTTGTTCACATCTGCTGTATGCCATGAAATCTTAGTCCTGACTTACAAATGTAAACCATAAATTTAAAGATAAAAGCTATTGTTCCTGGTTATGCATTATTCGCATATGGTTCAACATATGGCCCTGCTTTTTGAATCCGCGCTTGCAGTGGCTGCACGTGAATTTGGTAAGATGCGTCAGACGATGCTTCTCGTAGCGTGTCTTGTTGCTGCTGCTTTCCTCGCACCACTCGCAATAGTAAACACAGCGATTTATTTTAGGCAGAAATGCAAAAAGCTGCAAATGATGCTCAACGGTATCGGATAGTGAAACTTTCTTGAAGAACTTCAGATCAATTTGTTGTGCGTGCCAGGCATTAATTAAATTTAAAATGCGCTTTACCTCGCTAACATTTAAATTTGTGTTTAATGCGGCATTGGCCTCTTCGGTGAGCAAGGCCAGTTCTTTTATTACTTTTTGTGCGTTTATTCTTTTCGGATTCCAAACTGTATCGTATGTTCGCAACATTTGGGCAAATTTCTTTGCCTTGGAGCGCATAACATCGGTAAAAACTACAGGCTTTACATCCTCGCAGTGTTCATCCTTTATAATAGGCAGCTGTGAGCAATTCAAGTTTATATAATTGCAAATATTTGTTATATGTGTACACTTACGCCAACCACTCGAAGCAAATTTGAATCATTGCGTACATGTTGAACATCCGCTTTAATTCCGCTTTCATTTGCTTCATCTAGTTGTGCCTCGGGTTCCTTCACATCCTGAGTAGTAACTTGATTGAGTATACACTCGTAGGAATCGCTGCTGCTGGGCTCAGCCAATTGCAGCAAACTATCTCCATCCAATTGTGTGGTCTTCAAATCGCTCTGTGGGTTTAAAAATGCGTAAAATTAAACTGTGTGGCATAATAAATTATTAAGGCTTACCTGTAGAAACTCCACCACGCTGTCGGACAGATCAAAGTCGGGTGAGGCTCTTGCATTCGGCTCGGTTTTTGCTCGTTTTGGCTCAACTGCAGTTGTTGAGGCGGCGGTTTTATTTATTGCTTGTTTGTGGATGTTTTGCTGAGTTGACAATTTCTGTGGGTCTTTTTTAAATGGGGTTTCTTGGCTATTACAGTTTGAGGATCTACGTTTAATTGTTCTTAGTATTGTGTTGCCATTTGTTTCAACGTTCGATTCAACCTTCTCAAAATTTAAATTGAGCGTAGGCAATAACGCAACATTGTTTATTATAATCGGTGATTTTATGGGCTTCACTTTTTGATCGCTCTTAATTGTGGATTGGGCATTTGCTGAACTATAATCTGAAGCCTTTGGCTGCGTCTCAGATAAATTCATTAGCTCTTTTTTGCATCCCTGAGCATTATTAATTTTACTTGCTGTTGCTGTTGTATTGTTTGAGGGTTTTAAAGATAACTCCAATTCTAAAGTGTCATTTTCTTTCTCCTGTTTGATTGAAGGCTTCACAGATATATTCTCTTCTGCAGCAAAATAGAGTTGATGCTCTGTTGTATTAGATTTAGCCGTCGGCTTCTCGTGCTTGATCTTGGACACGGTAAGTCCCTTGAGCTGCTGCAGACTAGCTTCTTTAAGAGGCAAACGCTCTGGCTTGTGCGTCTCGCCTTCCAGTGATAGGGCTATGCGCTTCTTTATATTGCTCAGACTCTGCAGCTGCTCACGCCTGCGTGCGGAGCGAGCAATGGTGTAGCTTTTAAGATCACAAGTGGGCTTGGCCTTTTCTGGTTTTACTTTATCACGCTTTGAGTTTGGCACTATGGAATAAGTGGACCTAATAGACGTTTCAATGATGTCCACTGGCACCTGCTTGTCATCCAAGTGCTTGGCCATGGACTGTTCCTCGTGCAACTCAATATCTGTCAAGCCGGCAGCCTTCAGCATATCTGGCAATTCCATGCCGTGATTTGTTGGGTCTTCCATTAGTGGTTGTGTTAAGTCAGCCGGTGACTCATCCTCTAACAGCAAAGCTGCCACTTCGGCAAGCACATCACTTTCTGCAGCTTTTGCTTCCGGCAAACATTTATCCGCTGTAAACAGAAAATCATTAGACCATAAGAAAAAGAATATATTATTGGTATTACCTTCGGCTTGCCACAGCAAAACATTTTTCGATGTAGCCGTTTTGCAGCTAGTTTTTGTTTTTTTATAGTCCACATCATATGCCGCCAGAGCATTCAAAATATTCTGGTTCATACCAATGCTTGTCTTGGGTTCGAATTCGTCCACGCAGGTGGCTTCAATTGCATTTTCAGCTGGAATTCCGGAATCGCTGCTGCTGCTGCTGTCTGCCTGCGATTGGGCATATTCCTGGGCAGCTTTTGGTGCCAACAGCTCCTCCACGCTGTACACATTGTGTGCATTCGCAAATGCAAGCACATCGTTGTGCATCCATTGCAAATGATGCAGAAATTCCGGCAGATTCGTGTAAATGTCACAACAAAAATGACAAAACATGCCAATCATGTTATCCTCAGGCGATACGACAACATCGCCGCATTTTTTAAAGTTCACATAGCCATCCGACAGCAGATTAAAAAATGAACTCATTTTAATTACAAACGTTTCTAATTCAAAATTATTGACAAGTTTTTAAAGCAGCAATTGAATAACAAACGAACAAAAAAACGCGGGAGGCGCAGCGATCGAGCACAGAGAGTGCTGTGATTGAAATCGAAAACATGCAGTGTTGAATAAAGCGACTAGTGAAGTTATCGAAACCAATCTGATCTTTACAGTACTAATTAAAAATAATAATTTTACCAATACGAAACTTTAAATTTAAACGAAGTATTAGTGTTTTCTTTGTGCTCCATAAAAAGGCTTCATAATGCATAAAAATAAAATGTACTTCGCATAAGTTTGTCAACGGAATGCAAAAAAAAGAACGATGGAAACGATAGCGACTGAACTATAATTGACAATCGATACTTATCGAACCAACTGTTTTATACAATACTGTTTTTAAAAAACATATTTAAATTGTAACCTATTTTAATTGTAATATTCTTCAGTACTATTGCTTGGTGCTCGCACCCATTCAAAAGTACAGCATTTCACGCATTTCACCATTGCCGCAGAGGCACACACCGGTGGCAGACGCGCCCAGGTGGCCAGTCCACGTCGTGTTGGTCGCTTCCAGCTTTTTAGCGACTCCTTAACCAAATTCAACGATCGCTGCGTCAACACGGTTTCCGAAGCAGATGATTTGCCCAAAACTGAGGTGCAGGTTATGTGGGTGGCACCCGAGGCCGGTTCCGGCTGTGTGTCGCTCTCGGCAATGGTGTACGAAAGCTCCCGGGCCTGGTTCTCGGATGATGGTCAGCTCACTCAGGTGATATGCGAGCACAAGCCAAGCGCAGCTGCTACGCAAAAGGAATGCTGCGCCTGCGATGAGGCCAAGTATAGTGTAAGTTACTACCAGCTAAAAAAAATTACAGGATGCTAAATATAATCTATTCTATATAATGCCGCCCAGTTTGTTTTCGAAGGCATCTGGTCGAATGAGACGCATCCCAAGGATTATCCCTTTGCCATCTGGCTGACGCATTTCTCGGATGTGATTGGCGCCTCGCATGAAGCAAACTTTTCCTTCTGGGGCGAGCATCACATAGCCACCGATGGCTTCCGCTCGCTAGCCGAATGGGGCTCACCGACGGCCTTGGAGACGGAGTTGCGTGCGCAGGGTCCCAAGCTGCGTACACTTATAAAGGCCGCTGGCTTGTGGTATCCGAATGTTAATCAGAACACTTCGTCCAAGTTCCGTGTTGATCGTAAGCATCCCAAGATATCGTTGGCGTCCATGTTTGGGCCGTCACCTGACTGGGTGGTGGGCATTAATGGCGTTGATCTGTGCACTGCCGACTGCAGCTGGAAGGAGTCCATGGACTTTGATCTTTATCCATGGGATGCGGGCACCGACAGTGGAATTACCTATATGGTAATATAAAAATCAATGAGCTAAAATTTCAATTAAATTGCTTTTGTTTGTAGTCACCAAATTCGGAGACGCAACCACGCGAGCGCATGTATAAGATCACCACAATGTACCCGGAAGATCCGCGAGCGCCGTTCTACAATCCGCAAAGCCAACAGATGACGCCGCTCGCCAAGCTCTACTTGCGTCGTGAGAAGATTATCTCGCGTAATTGTGATGATGACTTCCTGCAAGCACTGCAGCTGGAAGTGTCCGACGATGCCGAGGAGCAGGATACACGCGGTTAGCTACAACTATGTGCTCTTACTACTATCTTTTATAACTGTGTACCTGTGTAATTTCTGCCACAGCCGAGTGCCGCGTCAGCAGCTACAATGCCTGGAGTGCCTGCTCGGTTTCCTGCGGCAAGGGCATTCGCATGCGCAGCCGCCAGTATCTGAATGCCGAGCAGGCGCAAATGGGCAAGTGCACGCGTCAGCTGGTCTCCAAGGAGATGTGCGTGGCGGCCGTGCCCGAATGTGCCAACGGTTCGGCTGGCCGGGATCGTGATGAGGACGAAGGCGAGAACATGGCCAATTCACAGTCGCTTGTCAGCGATAATGGCGAGGGCGCCGGCATGTGCAAAACGACGCCGTGGAGCGTGTGGTCCGAGTGCTCGGCCAGCTGCGGCATTGGCATCACAATGCGCACCCGGACATTTGTGAATCCCGTGGGCCGCAAGCGCTGTCCCCATATCACCATTGTGGAGAAGAACAAGTGCATGCGACCGGATTGCACATACGAGCAGGTTGAACTGCCCGATCCCGACTGTCCCACCACGCAGTGGAGCGACTGGAGTCCCTGCTCAGGCTCATGTGGACATGGTAGCTCAATACGCAAGCGTCTGCTGGTGCTGGAGGAGGGCGCAATGAAGGAGAGCTGCAGCAAGCGCATGGAGCTGCATCAGCAAAAGGAATGCCAACACGCCGTCGACTGCAACATCAATATGGAACTGGCCAAGGACATTTGCGTGCAGCCGTCGGAAACGGGTCCGTGTCGTGGCAGCTATCAACGCTATGCGTTCAATATCCAAACGAATAGCTGCGAATCTTTCACCTACGGCGGCTGTCGCGGCAATCGCAACAATTTCCTCACCGAAGCCGATTGCCTGCACACCTGCAGCCGCATCGCCGAATCGTCAGCCAGTGGCCAGGAGGCGGAGTACCTGCCCAGAGGCTGTGTCATGTCCCAGTGGTCCGCTTGGGCGCCCTGCAACGTCAGCTGTGGCATCGGCTACTCCGAGGCCTATCGCTATGTGATCAACCAGCCCCAGCACGGCGGCCAATCCTGCCCCAAGCGTCTGACCAAGCAACGTCGCTGCGCACTTCCCGCCTGCTAAGCCTCACTTTGGACCACACAAACATGCCATCAATATAATGTTTTTAAAATGTTCATTAAATTTCGGAAGTAAAGTATACACTGCTTGAAACTCGTTAAACATGCAATGCAATTGTTTAGCTAGATTGCATAAAAGTCTAGTTTGTTTTAATTACTCTTACTTTTACTTCAACTTGACATAATTTAAAGCACTTGCTTTGTCATTTGTCGTGTGTTTATGTAATTAACACTAGTTTTGATGGGGTATATTAGTTTTGTTACTTTTACATTATGAAAACCAAAAAGAGTTTTATTTCCTCTCCAAAAAACACTTTTGTTTGAATTAAAATAAATATTTGTTCATTTCTATTTCTATAAAGTTTATTTTTGGTCACTTTTATGCTAAAAATAAATATTAAAAGCGCGATTGAGAAATTAAATTGAAATTGAACAAAAAATAAGGAGATTTTCAGATGTAGGCCAGTTATATAGTATATATACTTTGAAATAAGCATTTTAATTATTTTAAAGAGATTTACGGCTCCGATAATTGTACATATAATTTTCCACTATCAAGTTGAGTACATAAACTTAGTTACTTTGCGCTTAGCCAAGCAATTTCAGTTACAATTGAATGCGGCTAACCGGCTGTCGAATTCCAGCTGCAGAGGTCACTTTCTCTGAGCCGAAAGTGTTGCAGTAGTCAAATATAATCACATATGTATATATGTATATATATACATATATGCATACATGTATATATATATATATGCGCATACAGTTCAAGACAGACGCTTTCCCGGCCACAATCGCAACCAGTTGGGCGCCGTTGAGTTTAGTTAGTGCCAGCTACTTGTCGAGTGCGTCTCGCCGAGCAATGGATAAGTCCCGGGTTAGGTTTCCCCATGATATACGCGATGTGGACGCTGCCACCAATGCGGAACTATTAGAATATTTTACAGGTGAGTAGCGCAGATAACCAATTAATGCACTCAACTCATGCTCTTTATGGCCAGGCGAGCGCACGGGCTTTGTTCAAGTTGGAGTCGAGGGATATTTCTTTCCGTACAAGTACAAAAAGGAGGCGGAATTTTATTACAACTTTGAGGCGCGTCCCGATGATATTTGGATAACAACTGTGCCGCGTTCGGGCACCACGTGGACGCAGGAACTCATCTGGCTGCTGGCCAACGGACTGGACTTTGAACAGGCGCAAAGTCGGCCACTCACTGAACGTTTTCCTTTTCTGGAGTGGGTTTAAACTTAAAATTAACATTGGAATTTTCCGCTCAACCAAATTCTTGCTTTTAGATTTCCCTTGTTTGTTCACGATGCTGTCAAAGCCGAGCTTCTGGCTGAGAACGAGGACTCACCGGCTGCCCAACAATTCATTGAGCTCATCTCACGTCCTGGTTACGAAACGCTGGGTGAGCTTCCTCGTGGCCAGCGACGTTTTATTAAAACGCATTTTCCCTTCTCATTGCTGCCGCCGAGCGTGCTGAAAAACAAATGCAAGGTGAGTGATTTTTCCAACTAATAAATAAAGCATAGCTTTTATTTATTTCTGTTACCCTCCTCAGATCATTTATGTGGCGCGTAATCCCAAGGATGTGGCCGTATCCTATTATCATCTGAATCGCCTGTTTCGCACCCAAGGCTATGTGGGCGATTTTGAGCGCTATTGGCGCTACTTTCAGCAGGGATTAAGTATGTTGAGCACATGAACTATAACTAACATAAACTTGCCACACTTGCAGATCCCTGGTTGCCATATTACAGTCACGTCAAGGAGGCCAAACAGCACAGTCAGCTTTCAAATGTGCTCTTTCTCAACTATGAGGACATGTTGGTGGATTTGCCAGGCACTGTTTTGAGCGTGGCCAAGTTTTTGGATTGCACGCCAAGTGTTGAGGGCTTGGAAAAGTTACTCGATCATTTGAGCATTAAAAGCTTTCGCGAAAATAAATCGGTAAATATGCATGAAATGGCAGCCGTTGGAATACTAAAGAAAGGCGAGGCAGGCTTTGTGCGAAAGGGAGGCAAAGACATCACCGCCAAACAGCATGATCAAAAGGAATTCGTTGACAATCCCAATTTACTAAAACTCGCCAATGATTGGATACAACAGAATGTTGAATTTTTTAAAACTATTTAAATAAAACGGTTACTTTTTAAATATTATCGATAGCAATCGATTGTTGCAGCGCTGATTTTTTACTCAAATACGGTATGCAGCACAGGCTGATTATGATTTGTATATATTGCTTTGTGTATTAGAAGGATTTGCATTGTGCTGATTTTTTTGTTATAAATGATCCCATCCAACCACCCTAAAAATATGCAATGTTTTTGTGCAAACTTTTTGCAGCAAAACACATTCATGCAATGTGATCAGCGTATTAGCCATTGGTCAAAACAGCTGTTTTGCCGGCGAAGAAAATAGTTATGTTTTGTATTAGAAGATATTATAGCAGCGTTCAACGCATTGCCCAAATAGGTAATGCAAGCAAACTAGGTGATACGCTGCAAATACAAGTAAGTGATTAAGTCATAGTCGGTTTGGAATTGTTGCATTAAAAGTTTCATTCAAGGGCTGGATAAAAAATGTGCGCCGCCTGAAGAACAACATATTTTTGGACATCAACGACGGGTCCACGAGCGAAAAATTCCAACTGGTAGTGCCACGCAATGCTGAAACGCAGCAGCTGACACCGGGGAGCGTCGTTAGTGCCGTGGGTTGTGTGCAGCTGGCGCCCAACGGACACTACGAGCTCCACGCCGCTGAAGTGCAGTCCCTGGGTAAATACGCACCTTACATAATTTTGTGCATAGCTCACAATTGTTGTCTTTTAGCTGAGGGCCATTTGCAGGATGGCTATCCGTTCTCGCCCAAGCAGAAACATGCACCAGAGTATGTGCGGGATCATCTGCATTTGCGTGCCCGCGTTGATTACATTGCCGCCCAGATGCGGGTCAGGCACAAGGCCCAGAAGGCTATCCACGACTACATGGACGAGCAAAACTTTGTGCAGATAAACACTCCAATTCTGACCACAAATGACTGCGAGGGTGCCGGCGAGGTGGGCACCAGAAAATCCAGTAAAAACTGAATTAACTCAAATTTCATCTTTTTTAGATTTTTCGTGTGCAACCCGATTCGGAGCGGCTATTAAAGCAAATGTCGCGGCCTAATGTGCCCGCCGAGCAAAGCTATTTCGATCAGAAGGTATTTCTGAGCGTTTCCGGTCAACTGCATTTGGAGGCCATGTCCTATGGCCTGGGCAACACCTACACCTTTGCACCCGCCTTTCGTGCTGAAAATTCCAAATCGCCGCTGCATTTAGCCGAGTTTTACATGTTTGAAGCGGAGCTGGTGCACATAGAACAGCTGGATAAGCTGGTCGCATTTATAGAGCGCATGCTGAAGGACATTACCAGCCGCCTGCTCAACAGCAGTGCATCCGATCTGCATTTTTGCCAGCACAACGCCAATGCCAGCGCCGATTTGACCTGGCTGCAGGTGCCATGGCAGGTGCTCAGCTATGACGAGGCCATGGCGCTGGTGGTGGCTAATAAGGATAAGTTTAAGAGTGCTGTCAGCGCGGACGAAGGCTTCAGCAAGGAGCAGGAACTGTTTCTTGTGGCGCACTGCGGCGCGCCTGTCTTTGTACTGAATTGGCCCACACAGCAGAAGCCCTTTTATATGAAAATCTCGCGCAGTGATCCGCAACGTGTCCACGCTCTTGATTTATTAATGCCTTCGGTGGGTGAGCTGTGCGGCGGCAGCCTGCGCGAATGCGATGCCGAGCGGCTTAAGGCTCACCCACAGTTGCCCAAGGATTTGGCCTGGTATGTGGAACTGCGCAAATATGGTGGCCTCCCAACGGGCGGTTTCGGCATGGGCTTCGAGCGTTATTTGCAACTGCTGACAGGCGTCAAGAATATACGCGATGTGATACCCTTTCCACGATATCCACACAGTTGTAAAATGTAGCCAAACAATTGGTTTTTGATTTTCATATAAATTGTTATTGCTTGGGCATGCAAAACTCGAACTATGTAAAAGTATTGCTTAACTACTAAGCGGCGCACGGGGGAGATTCCAGATTGGAAGCAAGGCACGCTAAATCGTGGCCAAGTCTCGCCCAGATTGTATTTGAACTGGTTAATTTCATAGAAGAACAGCACACGAAAATATTGCTGTTATTTGGACTGGTTTGCCAAGCAGACAAAACTGTTGATTACAATTGTCCCAACATCGGCTTGCGTCCGGGCCATGCCTCCTTGGCGTACTTCTTTTTCTGCGGGCACATGGAGTCGCCTTCGCCGCTCGTCTCATGCACATCATCCACAAAGCGACGCACTGCAAATGATACAAAATTGTGATTTATTAGTGGAAACCGAATTGCGTTCTCTGATTTGTTGTACGCACCGTTTGCATTGGCCATGGCCAGCTTTTGTGCTATGGCCGAGCTGGCCATGAGCGGCTCGTCAAAGATGGGCGTGACATCTGGTGCCGGATTGGGTAACATTATGCCCAGCTTGGAGCCAATGCCCATTGGCGATATGGGCTCAAATTCGCTGTTGCCCTTGTGCTCGTAGCTGCTGGCCGGAAGTCCCTGATACAAAGAATTTACCGGCGAGTGGGCAGAAGCTTGCGGTGTTGTGGCATGCTGTTGCTGATTGTGCTGCTGCTGTTGTTGGTTTTGCTGTTGCTTCATCTCGACCATGGACTGCTGGAACATCTGATGGCTGGCGTTGAGGGCGCTGTTTGCGTTTGCATTGCCCGTGTGCAGACCCATGTGGTTGGGCTCGTAACGTGAACGCTTGGCCGGGACTACCGTCGTCTGCACCAGATTCCGGAAACGTCCCACATTGGGATCAACGTCTTCGGGATTTATGATAATCTCCTCGTCGTTGAAGGTGACATTGCGTCGTTTCCGTCCCTTATTCAATGCATTCTGTTTGCGCATATTGTTGTCGTCGGCAATGCCCAGCATGGAAATACGACGATTATGTGCCGTATTGTACTCCGTCAGGTTCTGTAAGCAAGATGGCTTGTTGAGCATTTACATTCTAATAAACCTGCTGCATTTACACACATCCAATTCCGTTTGGCTCTCGGGCAGACCCAACAGGGCGCCATCGCTGGTTTCGCTCAGGGGCAGATCCTCCATAATGTTGCTGTGCTGGCCGCCCGCCGACGGACGCTCGCGCAGTATATAATTCCGTGTGGAAGCACCAAAATGAAAAGTACTGTTGATCTGCAACTGAGTGGGTTTGTGCGCCTCCAGCCGTAATGTACCAATAAATGTGCCATGAGCTGCAACAACTATCATTAATGAAAATTCAAAAGCAAGACTCAGGTCTTACTGGAGCCCAGGTCAACGAGGTAGGCGATGTTAAGGTGCTTGTGGTAAACAAAGGCCGAGTGGACGCGCGAGCATGAGGCGTGGTCTATGCAAAAATCATTCATTTGGCTATTGCGCCCAAAAAGGTAGCAACGCTTTTCATCCACCATTAGCTTCTGCACCAGTTTGTCATCTTTAAGAACATCCAAGTGCAGTCCAGTCGGCGGTTTGCCAGCCCAACTGGGTATATCATAGCTATTGGCCATTCAAAGGGTTTCAATTTTTTAAAATACGGTATAAATCGTTGAATTTACTATGGTTAAATGGTATGTACACAATTTGTGTACCGGCAGTAGTCAATAATGTACTAAAAATGGCATGACTTGCGTGCGTGCTTAGGTGAATGGCAAAAGTAAGCTTGCTTTCAAACCAGTTGGCATGTCCGTCCATTGATAAACAATGAGCTCGAGGTTTATAAACAATAATTATGTAGAAAGCGGGCGTGTGTATTTAAAGCTGGGCGATCCCAGCTCAATTGTCATCAAATGCTGTCTGTGCAGCACAGCAAGCCCAGGGGACTGGGCGCAGTTCGTCTCACACCTGACCACACATCACACTGCGGGCACGCGCCTCGAGAAACGCAGCATGGCACTGGATGAAGAAATTCAGGCGGAGGTTGAACTGGAGCAGCAGAATCTGAGTAAAGTAAGCGACGAAGATTACTTCAAATATACAGAGTCGGAGGAAGAAAGTAATGAAGAATTGGAGGAAAAACCCTACTTAAATACGGTTGATGAAGTGGACGAAGATGAAATTGAACAAGAAAGCCAAGTTAACCAGGTATAATTAGTAAGACTGCCTGACTGGCAGCTACCCTACGTTACAATAACCGACTTTGTATTTTGTACACCCAGAACAAAATATTCAGCAAGCCGAATCAGCCTTTCTTCAGCTTGGCACATACTAACCCGGAACTAATGCTTTACTTTATTGATCTGCTGCGACAACACGAATATCTCTGGCGAGAAAAGTATAAAAACATGGACTATAAGGCGGAGCGCATGGAAAGCGCCCAAAAGATAAGTCAGGCGTTGGAGGAGCGCTTTAATGTGGCACTGCGGCCACAGGTTATATGCAAAAGTGCGTGCATTCTGGTCAAGTGGTTCTGCACGCAGTATGCGTTGCACAAGAGCAAAGGCGGCTCTCGTGTGCGCCACAAGGCATACTACGAGAAGCTGCTGGAGTTTGTGCCTACGCACAACATTGGGACGCTGGACTGTGACGAGTGCACGCGGCGTTTCTACAACGCGGAGCAGCTGCGCCGTCACAAGTTCCGTGTGCACAAAGGCAGCTGTCCGTACGTGTGCGAGGTGTGCCAGACGGGCTTCTTACATGCATGCAAGCTGCGCACGCATAAAGCGCGCTATCACGAGAAGCCGACACGTTTTCAGTGCACTATTTGCAGCTACTCAGCTTTAAATAGATGGGATTTGCGCGCCCATATGCCGACACATAGTGGAGAACGTAACTACACATGCGAATTGTGCGGTATTTCAACGAAATCCAGTTCTGCCTTGGCTGTGCATCGACGCACGCATTCATCAGTGAAAAAAAAGTGTCCGTATTGTCCAAAGGAATACCGTGAGAACTATCCGCTCAATTGTCACATTAAAAAAATGCATCCCGCAGAGCATGAAGAGGACCATACAGATGACTAGTAACAGTAACAACTGTTGCCTGATTAGAATTGCAATAAACATATAAAGAAAATAAAAATTTGTTTTTAATTTCTACACAAAGCCCAAAACAAATACATGTTATCGATAACACAACTAGAATTTTGCCATTCAAACATAATGCGTTGTAAGACAACCCTACAGCGACGCGACGGCGTCACATTGTTAATGCTTTTTTAATGTCTGCGCTTCTAGAACGGCTAGCGAAACAATCATTTTGCGTTAGTTCGCAACCCGCAAAATAAAAAGTGTACTTTTTTGTTTATATGCTGTGAAAAAAGCAAATATCAACGCGTTTGTCTTAAATTGAAACGCCCTAAATGTGCCAACATGGCGCAGAAACGTGTGAAAACAGAGGACATGGCAGTGAATTATAAATTTGCGTGTCGCTGTTGCCTCAAATCCGAGGCAGAATTCTTCAAGCTGGACTCTCTAATCGAGTGCGGGATTGGTGATAATGATGCGTCCACAACAAAATTGCCCATTATACGTTTACTATTGTTCTGTATGCGCACCGAAAATCTGCCTGATTTGCCGCAATACATTTGTGTTGAATGCAGCAAAAGTCTGCAAATCGCCTATTTATTCATACAGAATGGCCTGCGCGCCCACGAGATACTCTGCCGCAAACTGTGTCCCGGTCAAGCAAAGTTTCCAACGCGTTCGAATGGCCAGCACGCGTTGCAAGTGGTGTGTATGCGCATGAAATTCCTATTGGCATGTTTGTTTTGAATTTTCCGCTTTTGTTTCCAGGACACAACGATGTCAAGGCAGAACGAGTTTAAGGGCCCAAGAGCCGCCGTGAGACACGAATGCAAAGTATGCGGTGCTATTATCTACAATCGTGTTGAGCTCAAGCAGCACATACGCATGCACACAGGTAAAAGGCATCGAACCAGAAGATTCCCTTCAAAATAGTTCCTACATTTATGGGATTTATTATTGTTTATGTTTATATTTTGGTTTGGGGCCACTTGCAATACGTAATTGGTAATCAATGTCGTTAAGTGCGTTCTGCGTACGCTTGAAGTTTATTTACAACTAATTTGCAAATTTCTCTTTTGTTTTCTACACACACACACAGAGACGACACGACATCAGTGCAAATTGTGCAATTTTGTCACGCTCAAGCATCGCCAGCTACCGGAGCATTATCGCAAGGCGCATGGCCTGACGGCCGCCCAAATTGAGCATCAGCTTAAAATACGTAGATCCATGCAGGCGGCAGCGAATGCCATAATAACACCACCAGCGCCACCAGTAACAGATGCGGACGATGAACAGGTGAAGGTGTGCACTCTGGAGGATATGGAGCTGCTTATACCCACTGTGCTGACGCCGGAGGATTTCACGCATCCACAATTAGATGCGGAACAGTTGCGTGATATTGAGCAACAATTGTCATACTCGCTGCCCGTCTCACAGCCGAACAGCTCAACATACAATGCCGACGGCTTACCAGCTGAACCAACGATAGCGACTGGCGATAGCGCTAATATGAGCATTGGTGCCGAATTTCTGGTCATGCCCGATGGTTCGTTGCAGCAGGTAAATGATGCCGGCGTGGTATTCGAGTATATTGACGACAGCAAGAGCACCAATGCGACCAGCAACATGACGCTGCAGAGCCTGTTGGGTGATTCCAAGACAGATTTAACATATGACGCCATGGATATTGATCTGAGTCATATGGTTGTTGACAACGCGCTGCCGCAGATAACAGGTATGTATATTTGTGTGACTGCAATCGCTTGTTTTGCTTTGATGTTAACTCAAACACACTTTCTCTTTGTAGTTAAGCCAAAGCCACGGCCAGCGCCGGCGTCAACAGGCGCCCTGAAACACAAATGCAAATTGTGCCCCAAAGCATTTCCCACGGTGGCACGTCTGAAATCTCATCAATTAACGCATAGCCGTGAGTATTTTATTGTTATTATTTTCCTCGTATAAATACCTTAAATGCTTATCAATTATTCGTTTTAGATTTGCCCAAATTCTATTGCGATCAGTGCGCCTACTATTCGCTACGCAGTGCGGATCTTATCCAGCATTATACAATGGAGCACAAGTCCTGCATTAGCGAGAGTCGAATAAATCATTTTGAAAAGTTGCCGGGGGACAGAGGTCGTATTTATTCCTGCGATTTGTGTTTGTTTGAGACGCCGAGCAGCGGCCAGCTGCGTGTACACTATAGCAATAAGCATCTAGTAGTGCCGAGTGAGGTGCAGCTGCGGCCCACTTGGACGCATGAGTCACGAGAGGGTCGCGGCAGCTCGACAACTGGCGGCAATGGTTCCGCTCAGCCGGACATACCGCTGGGTATCAAATGTATGTTTTCGATTTTTTTAATGCAATCATAATATTATTTACAAGCTGCTTCACATTATATTCAGATCCACCAATAATGGCGGCGGCAACGGCAGAGCCAACAGCGGCGTCAACAACCGACATGGATCAGTCGGGTCAGGCAACTACGACGACTGTGGTAACGCCGGGTGGCGAGATAAATGTTGTGGTTGATGCCACATCATTGTTCTATGCAGCGGGTGCAGCCGACCAGTTCCCAACAACGGAGGGAACGATA
The DNA here is from genome assembly GCA_004143845.1 of Drosophila lacertosa. Lineage (NCBI taxonomy): Eukaryota > Metazoa > Arthropoda > Insecta > Diptera > Drosophilidae > Drosophila > Drosophila lacertosa. Next base: position 118,915 of record SCDZ01000351.1, read on the forward strand.
ACAACCACAACAACGTCGGCGTCGGCTACAAATTCCAACACATTTGGTCTGTTCCCAGAGCATTCATTTGCGAACACAACAACATTGGGGCAAGAGCCAAATGCGGTACCCTCATCCACAACATCCACGTCGAATCATAATACAAGCATGTTTGGAGATATGCAGGATTTTATTGACAACACCGATGTGGCTGCTATATGCACCATACCCGCAGATGATATGCCCGCTGTTGATGGCGATGATATTGTTATTGATAACAATAATATAAGCTTGGACTTTGATGCGGAAAACCTGTTTGAGGACTTTGAAGATGTAGAGGTGGGCGATGAGGATGATGACGACGAAGACGATGCCGAAAATGAAGACGAGAATGATAACAATGACGCGGCGGCCGATCAGAATCTGTTGCTCACCAGTGATGATGACGATGTGGATGACTTTGATGACGAACAATCGAAGCATCTGCAGAAACCCTATTGCATATATTGCAATAAGAAATTCACCAGCCAGTATAAGTTTGAGAATCACATGTTTGTGCATCGAGGTGAGTGGAGAATACCTAATGTTATTTTTAAAAATGATATACTTACAATTCTTTTTATTTAGGCTTGGCACCCTATCGCTGTGAACTGTGCACCAATCTGTACAATATGAAACGTCTGCTTATTAGGCACTATAAGACGGTGCACAAACGGATGCCGACCCGGGATATGGTGCAGGCGAAGGGCGATAAGGTATTCGTGGCGCGTACAAGCATTGAAAAGATACAAGCTACTAATGACAAACGTAAGTAGTAACAGAGCTAGTTTCAAAAAGGGTTAAAGACTTTATGTTTAATATAGTTTAAATATTCTTTTGTGTTTGTTATATTTTTCCATTTATATAATTTTTTATTTTACCAGCACCGATGGTAATGTGCGCCAAGTGTCCCTTTGAATGCGAACTGGAGACTGAAATGCGCAAGCATTTGAATGCGCATCATGGCATTAACGATGGAGGTAGGTTGATTAGAATATATATTCAGTAATGTGCATAGAATTTAATGTTATTCTCTTTACATTAACGCAGTATCTGTGCATGCTAATGAAGTTTTTATCATACGCAGTAAGTTGACCTTTCGATTATGAATTCGTTCAAATGTTTTTTAATATAAATTTTAAATTAACTTCACTTAGAATTGCCCTATGAGTGCCCTCGCTGCATTCGGTCGTTTGCGGCTAAGCGGACGCTTACTCGCCATTTGCAGCGCAGTCATTTGGTGGACACAATCATTGAGATGCAGGCGCCTCAATTGACAACTAGCTCAGCGGCCACCACGACTACATCAACGGCAACGACCACATTGCCGCTGAACGCCAGTGATGGCAATAAAACAACAACAACGGCAACAACATCTGCACAACAACTGGATGGCAACATGTTGGCGCCGCAAGACGCTGACATAGATGTCGATGGTGATGGGGATGGGGATGGAAAATGCGGTAAGAGGGTCAATAGCGTAGCAACAATGAATTCAAACTCAAATTCCAAATATGCCCAACACATGCCGCATCAACAACAACAACTACAACATAATGACGTTTCAAATACAAATTTAAAAATGCTATTTAACGACGCTGATGCACAATGATGCTTAATAATTGTCGCGTGCAGAAGAAAAAGCACTAGACAAGAATACGGGATTCACCACGGCACATTTAGATACACATATTGAAACCAAAACAACAATCACAACACAAGCACAAACAACAACAGACACAACTGAAAGTGAAGCTGCAACAACACCAAATACAGAAGCCGCTGATGCTGAAACAACAACTACCACAGCAGCAGCAGCAATAACAACAACTGATATTACACCAACAACATTAGCAGCAACAACAATAACTACAACCGCAGGCTCAACGCTCTTTCCAACGCCCACGCCATTTGACTTCGATCTGGATTTTATTGGCAATGGTTCACACGCCGCCACGCCCATTAAGATCAACAACGATAGCTTCAACATTGCAGCCAATTCCAGCCATCTGCTTAACGGCAGCGATAAGCTATTGACTGCCGCGTTGGAGCCATCGCCAAATAAGGATTTGCGCACTCGCCTGCCGCGCACACCCATCTTTGTGTGCAAACAATGCAATCAGACTTTTGATGAGCTTAGCAAGTTGCTGCAGCACGAACTGGACCAACATTCCGGCGGCGTTGTATCGCCGCACAGCAGTTATCAGCATCAGTGCAAGATCTGCAAAACGACATACCGCACCGTCACGCTACTCAATTATCATATGAAACGGCATGCGCCGATGAAACTTCCGTGTACACGGTGTCGCAAAGAGTTTGAGGAGAGTACGGACTTGGAGCAGCACATACGGTCCGAGCATGCCGCCAATATGCCCCTGAAATGCGGCGTAGATGGCTGCCCAAAAACATTTAACTACAAACATCATCTGAAGCGGCATCAGACAGCCTCGCATACTCCGGTGCAGTACATTTGTCCGGAGTGCGGACGCGATATGCTAACTAGTCTGCAGCTAAGGAATCACATGTCCATGCACAAGGGCACACACTCGTATAAGTGTCCCCGGTGTGTGCGTACTTATTTGCGTCGCAAGCCGTAAGTTTATGCTGAATTCTTAATTATTCAGAGCACATGGATTTAATTTTTATTCATTTCGCTTTCAGTTTCCGCAGACATGCGCTACGTGAGCACAAATGGGAGCTGACAGAGGAGGAAGTTGATACAATATATTGCGCTAATGATACATCGCCCACCATCAAATTGCGTGATCGAAGATCGGTTAAGGTTGAGAGTGATCAGTCTGACTAGACCTATCTGACGCATCAAATTGAAAATATGATAAGAATCGCATAATCTAGGGCAACTAAATGCCGTTGCAAACCTGTACAAAGATATTTTGTAGTTTAAGCGAATTGTTTCACACTCATCGGAACGCTTAAATGCATACCATATTATAGCATTTGCCCGTTAATTTATAATAAGCACTTATCACGGCAAAAACACAGTTATATATATTTATATATATATATATATATATATATATATATATATCTATATATATATATATATATATATATATATATATATATAAATGTTTTTGTTTT